>CAJVPS010001032.1:0-17902 GCA_910591765.1 Ambispora leptoticha | reverse complement strand
TTATTTCTTAATAAAATTATAAATTTTAATATAGAGAGAAAATTTTAATTTTTATTATATTTTATTAATAAATTTAGCTTTTGATACATTATTTTTGATTGTTATTATATAATATAATTATTTTATATTTACTTAATATATATATTTGATTTATATTTATAGTAATAATTAAAAATATCTGATTTTTTATAATTTTTTAAATTAAAAATTAATTTTCTTGAAAGTTTTAATATAGATAATATAATATAAATCTAGATTCTATGAGTTTTTTAATACTTTATAATTATTTTAATAAAATTTAAATGAGAGCTGAATTTTAAAATTAATTTTTTATATTAATAAAAAAATATTAATCAAATATAATAAAGAATAATTATATTAATAACAAAAAATTTGATATAATTTAATAAGAAAGATATTAAGAAATTAAAATTAAAATTTATTAAATTTTATTATATATATATATAAAATAATTTAATATAAAATTTAATTTTTAATAACTAATTTATTAAATTAAATTAAATTTTTATTATTACATATAATATAAATATATAAATTTTAATACAGTAATTTTAATTATTTTAAAAGTTTAAAACAAAAAATTTTTAGTATAAAAAGTTATAAAAGATTGATTATTTTTGACTGTTACTATATATTATATTTTAAATTATGTATTAGTATTATATTTTAATAATTATATAATTAATATTATATCTTAAATTATAATTAATTTTATATTTTATAATATATTTTAAGATATTTATTTAGTATAAATTATAAAATATATTTGATTTATATTTGAAATTATAATCAATTTGCATTTATATTATATCTTAAATTATAATTAATTTAAAAAAGTTACTATAAAAAAATATAACTATAAAAAGATTTAATTATATTTAATAAAAGTTATAAAATATATTTAATTCATATTTATATCATATTTTGAATTATAATTAATTTGCATTTGTAAATATAAAAAATATGCTATCTATTATATAATATTTTTTTATCCAGTAACTATATCTATCTAATTTTATAATCAAATCTCTCAATAATATTTGTATTACAGTATTAGATGTTGATCTATCATTTTTACGTTCCATGTGAGTGAGATCATGTGATTAACCATTAGCATTGTAAGTGATGCGGGCTACTAGAAAATAGAAATTGTTCCAGATTTAATAAATACAAGAAAGCAGAAGTCAAAAATCTGACTTGAAGTTCTAATCAAAAATGGCAGTGAGACAATTTTACATATAATTTCTATAAAACTCTGAAAATAATCTAATAGTTGTCGGCACATATGATTTGCGCATTATTATTGGTTTATTATCATGTGATCAGAAACAGGCACATATTATGTGTGTGTTATAAGACTTGAAATATTTTATTTATTATCAATTGCTTGAAATGCATGATGCTCAAAAGCTGAGTCATATTTGCATTCCTATGAAATTTGTAATCATCCTATTAACGTGTGTAATACTCCATTATTGGGTCAAGGTTAGTACTAGAGATTAGCCTTGAAGCGAGTGAAAATACTCAAGAAAATCACGTGAGCATGTACGCAACAGCTTGTTAAAAAAAAGGAACCAATAAAGATCAATCCTTACCTAGATTCAACTCATCCCGATCTACGTGTGCCCCGTGTATGCGCCCATTAATTTTGGATCGGTAATGACCACCAAGGATTACCATTAATAATCAGTATGACGCGTTTTTGTATATGTGACAATAATGGTAAAGCAAGTTTTGGAGAGAACGACAGTAACACGATATATAGATATATTATAGATTAGGTTTGATACCATCTTTTATACCCTATAAATGGGTGAGTTCCCGTGCTGCGCGTCTTGAAATTTCCAAAGCTCTTGTTTCTTGTGAGCAGTTGTGGCTGTTAACCTTGATTTCCTCTTTAATTCAGATGTTGAATCCCAGAAAAATATTTTGCAGTCGCTTCATTCAAAAATTTTAAGATTTTTTTTTACTTGTGACAAAAAGAGAGCAAAGAATCAAAGAAATAATTATAATACTAGTCTAAGAGAAATTGGCTCTGTTAGCTGCTTTTTCGATATATATATTTTAACTTTTTATACAAGTGTTTTTAAGTGGAATGAGTAGTGTTATAAATGGAGGGGTGACCACGCAATGTAATTAATTATGATGATAGTATTATGAAACGACATCGCTTTAATACAAAATAAATTGTGTATGTGAAAAATTTAAAAAAAATATACAAATGCAATAATTACAAAGAAGATAAATGAACTAACAGCCCCTCGAAGCACACCATATGTTATAAAGGCGATGCTTCAGTTCGACACAATAGAGTTAAGGCTTCGATAGCTGCGCGTTCTTCCGGAATTACAGGGATCGATGATAAGGAAATGATGTTATTTGATTGGGGGGAGGGATGAGAAGGTGAACGCGAAGGATGCTGTTGATATATAGGAAATTGATTGGGTTGGTATAAATTATTCTCTATCCTATCATTTTCTCGCTCATTTATAAATCTCGATGGATAATCGAATTCTGCTGCAATTAGATTTGGAGGTGGCGGCGTTGTTTTTGGCGTACGAAGCTTTGGTCTAGGTGTGGGAGATGTCGGTCTAATTGTTTCAGTGATAAATTCATATCGACGCGCTTGAGGCGTGGGCGTGACAGGACTTAACAGTGAATCATTCGTTATAGAATTACTCGTTGGCGTTTCATAAATTTGATCGAATCCAAGTTGAAGATTTGAGGATAAACTGGGTGTATTTGGAGTCATGGGAACTTCCATTATTGTGGTTTTTTGATGCTCTGGTATGGGAGATGAGGTATAATCTGATGAAGTAATAGTACTTAAATTAGGTTTTTCAGAAGATTGATAAGAAACGCTTTTTGTTTTTTTACGGGATTTTCGTTGAGTTGAGATAGAGTTTCGTCTTATTGGACCACCAGCAACCGAATGTCTTCGTCTCTTTGAAGAAATTAACTTTTGTGGTCCTAATGATCTCCAATCTTCTTCTTCAGTTGAAGATGTTCCGTGAATTTCATCACGTTCTTCCAGACGAATATCTTTAGCAAAAGTGTTCCTTTCTTCCCTTTTGCCCTCTCTTCTTACTGCTTCATCATTTTCTTCATGCGCAATACACCATCTACCTCGGCCCATATTTTGGAATTGCGGATTAGATTCCAGAACTTCAGCAAAATCAGATTCCCAAACAGGTGGTGCCTTCTTAAACACAGGATATCTGTCTTTTATCAGAGTTGCAAGTTCACGAATTGTTTTTTGCTTTTTTGTAGTCTTGAATATCTCGATAAGTAATTGCAACCAAGCCTCTGTACTCATGCGATTGTATTTAATAATAGTGTTGTGATTATCATTATCATCGTCATCAGCAATAATGCCATTTTTCTTCTCAATTTCAACTGCAACTTCTTCAGGGTTTTTAACTCTTATGCTTTCCTCAACCAATTCATCGTTATCTGATGTTTTTTTCTCCTCCTCATGTTGAATATCTTCTTCATCGTGAGATTCTTGCTCTCTTTCTGGTGGTGGAGTTGGGGGTGAAGAAGATGCCGATGACAGATGGGCATCCGATTCATCAACGTCATTTTTATGCGATCTTCTCGAAGTTCGTTTACGTTTTGTTAGTCTTGGAGGTTTTCGTGTCCTTACAGGACGTGGTCTTTTTTTTGGCTTCCTTGGTGATTGCCGTGGCTTAGATTTCACTTCTTTACTGGGTTTTGTTTTTTCAATCGGAGATTTTGGTTCTGAGATTACTTCCATATTTTCTTCTTCTTCCTCTTCCTCCTCCTCTTCCTCAGCCTCCTCTTCGGCCTCTTTCTTCAATATTTGAACAGCTTTCTGGTCAATATAAGTCCAGACATTACGACCCACTATGCGAAAACACTAGAAATACGAAAAAAAAACGTTGCATATAAAGAGAAAAATTTTGTCAACCGTCTATCAGAATAATTTCAAATTGAAATCAAAGGAGAAAGAACTAACCTCGTAATTATTTAATGTCCGTTTGACATTTGAATGCCAGAATTCTGGATTTTGGGAAGCGTAATAAGGGTATGCTTTAACTATCCATTCGAATAATTCCGTTTCCTTATAGGTCAATGTAGTTTCGTAATCGTGCTTGAAAGCCTCGATCAAAATGAGCAGCCAACTTTTCTCTGGTTTTTCGGATTTAGGTTTCACCGGTCGACTGACACTATACTTTTTTTCCGGAGGAGTGACGACGGGTGTAGGTGGCTGTCGAGGTCGAGTTTTTGTTTTTGCCATCGTTTTTCTTTGGATAGGTATACAGGGAATTCACTCTAAAGTATAAAGTGTATATGTTGTAAATTTGATTTTATATGAGGGGAGTACCGAAAAAATTCATCAACTTTTTTCTTGTTGTAACTAAACGAAAAGATAGAAAAAGAACAAAAGCACATTTGTATTTTCATGGGGCGGTTTGTAAACAATAATAGTCCAATAAACTGACTAATAGACTACGATCTGGTGACTTTGCGAGTAAGCTATTTTTATGTATTATTCCTACTTGTGTAGCAGTCTGGGTACTTTCAATTTCTGCTTAACGTTATTAGAATTTACTAATATCCACCGTCCACGTGCACTTGCATGATGTAAATACCGTAAAATTTTTTCTCTTGTGACTCATATCGATGTTCTATTTTCACGTGACATTAGCCCTTGACCAATAATACGCGCTACCCTTTGAGAGCATGCATTTCCTCATTGTAATCCGGTAAATCAAATTAAACTTTTCTACTAAAATATTCTGACACGTATACAAAACATTTCTAATATTTTTATGCCGCATTTACATCTCGATTCCATAATAAAAACACACCTTTAGTGCATAAATGTTTTGAGGATTTTCAAACTAATATGAGCGGATGGTTTATATTAATCCCTGCTGGTTCGAAATTCATTTACCATGTTGGTGACGTTAAGGAAGCTCTCAAATATTTAAACAGTTATTTCATAAATTATCTTTGTTTGTAGCAAGCCATTGTGTTTGATGATGGTACAATGATCATCTTACACAAATACAGACTATAATCAGCATTGTATAACTAACTTGGATGTAGATATTAATAAATCAACAAAGAGACTCGAAATAGAAAAGACGGAATTAAGTAAAAAAAAATTACAAAGATTGCAAGTGAGATAGGATTGATTATTTTCGAATCTCAAGCAAAACCTGTCCTTTGTACGAGCAAATTCTACATAATCAAAAACCAGAACGACGATTCCTTAATATTAGATCAAAATATTGTACCGGTTCTTGAAGACGTTATAATCGTATAACCTTTGAAGGCGCAAAACTATTACAATTATATATTTTTGTTTGACAGTTACCACTTCAATTTATTCGCATCCTTATTCCAACAAATACCAAAGATAATTCTATTAATATTATTCGTGATAAACCAATGTATACCTCCAACAACTAAATAAGCCATCATGGACAATCTTGGTCAAATCTCTAGCAGCTCGTGCTTATCATACAAATTGCCGGAATCATATTTCAATTAATCTTTCACGTCGTCTTAGCAAAATATATTTGTTTTCAATACCAGAGGCATCTCAATATACGACAAACTGGTGAATTTTATTTATTCAGCATTAGAAAATCAACATGATAAATTGAACTTGGATTTAAGAAGTTTAAAGGAATATTTATCGAATACTCATAATCGGATAAGGACATTATATTGAGAACTATGTCATCTGGCATTTTGATCAGTAAAACATGAATATGAAATAATTGATATAACTGGAAAAATAAATCATTGGATGAGATTTGCTTGTTGCTGTGAATAATAAAAAAAAATATGTTGAAAGAATATTGAGATATGGATAAAGAAGATGAGCTTCCAACAAATTGCCACTTGATTTTCTGATAAATTATCAAGATAATTCTCTCATTTTAATAATACTAGAATCTTAACATTCGGTTTATAAAACATTTTCACATCGCATACATACATCAACTTTCATATTCAATATACCCTCTTCATGTCTTATGGTGCCAAGCATTTCCATCGAATAAAATTTGGCAACCACTTTGGTAAATAACAAGCTCTCTTAAATTCTGTTGTCGAATTATTGGTTCAAATCATGATAAGTACAACCCTAACGTCATCATTGCTTTCGGTGCTGGCTACTTTTCATCATCATCTCATGGTCATACTTCGGGATTCGTAAAGCAGAGTTGAAGATGCATCACAAAGTTGGTAAGTAGATTTCGAACCATCAAGTATGTTACACACTTAGAGAAAGCAATGCTTAATATAAACATCCGCTCATTATGTTGGTTTATAAATTCGTTTGTATTCTGAAGGTTAATTCGAAAATTCGCCACGTATTTATGCATTTAAGGCGTGCTGAAGTATATGGAACCAAGGTGTAAATGCGGTACGAAACATTAGAAATGTTTTGTGCATGTGTCAGAATGAAAGGAGAAGAATTCAAAAAAAAAAATAAAAATAGCTACTCTATCAGAAGTTTTATTACCATCACCAGTTTGATTTTGCATTATAATTGACCCGAAATGTTATTATTGTTGCAATGAATAGTATTTGGATTATTATTATAGTTAATATTAATTAAAAAAAGTATGACGCTAACCAAAGAGAATGCTTCTTGCATATTTAACTTTGAATTATAAGTGAATTTGAGCAAAAATTTCGGCCGGCGATATTATTATTTATAAAAATTCAAGTTCATCATCATCAACGTCATCGTCATCATCATAAAGAACTATCGAGAAGTTTCCGGATTTCCTCCTTTTGTTTTTCACTCAACCGTGTCGGGAATTGTATCTTATATTTAATAATTAAATCGCCTTTCCTATTCGGATCTTTTGTGGGCATTCCTTCGCCCGAAAATCTTTGTTCTTGGTCAGGTTGTATTATATTTTTGGAGGAGATTGCTAGATTTCGCCCGTCTAACGTCTGGATTGTCTTTCTGAATCCGGTCAGAGCTTCTGCGAGGGTGATATTTAAAGTCATGATGAGATTGTCCCCGTCACGCGTATAAACTGAATGTGGTTTTTCCTCGAGGACAAATACAACATCTTGCGATTGTCCATTTGGCAGTTCATCGCCGGCATTTCCAAAGCGAAACTTTGAGCCAGCCTTCATCCCGGGACGCACTTGAAGTTCGATAACTTTATCGGCAGTAACTTGTTTACTAGTCGCACCATCATATAATTTTCGAGTAATTTTCATCTTCTTCGTGACACCTTTATATAAATCTTCGAGAGAGAGAGCAATTGTTCTTACGACTTCAGCATTAGCTTCATTGGATGTGCGTGTACCGAAAGGATCCTGAAACATTCCTGGTCTTCTAGCACCCTTCCCAAACGATCCTTGACGAAATCCACCACCAAAAAGATCATCATCATCAGTTGGAATACCTCCTCCAAATTGCTTCATGAATTCACCAAATATGTCATTCGGATTAGATGGAGTAAAACCTCTAAAGCCGCCACCGGGGGCATCTAATTTTTTTTCAATCGCATCAAATTAATTTGATTAATGGATTCCTTTAATTATTGTGATGAGCATCAACGTTCAAGAAAAAAAATTGAATTCAATACTTTACTTGAGGTAAATGTAAACTTGACGTTTGAACCACCACCAGGGAACCCACCAAATCCTGGGAAACCACCATCTCCTTGCGGAGGAACGCCTCCCGTTAGGCCCTCTTCACCGTATACATCATATATTTGACGTTTATCTTTATCGCTTAATACTTCAAATGCTTCACTTATTTCTTTAAACTTTTTTTCAGCTATTTCTTTATCACTGTCATTTTTGTGTCTATCCGGATGCCATTTTAAAGCTGTCAAATAATATGTTCAACGGTCAATATAATTAATATTGTCCACTTACTTTCAAAGAGTCATAAAATTTTTCTGCATACCTAGCTTCTTGTACGCCTTTTTAAGTGTCTCGTCATCTGCATTCTTGTCAACTTCAAGAATCTTATAATAATCTTTTCCCATTTGATGAAAGTGCTTAAGAGTGTCGAAAATTCGAATACAAGAATAAACAAACTTTGAGGACTAATATACGAGTTTACTGCAAGATCAAGATGCCTCATATGATGTCATTTCCGTGATGTAATTGAAAAAGAAGGTTCGAGATTATACTGGAATCCCGAAAGGAACAAAACTTTTGGTCAGATGTGCGATTTAATATTCTCTCCACATTAAGGAATCTCTCATGTTTATTTATTTTCATTTTTTAATTTACATTAAATACTAACAAATCTTGTATTTTCTAATTAGGCATAAATTCCCTCGAAAACGACAAATACAATAAAAATAACAATGGTAATGGTGAAGTAACATCGTGTCGTAAAGATTAATAATGTATCAAAATTAATTAAACATGACCACGTTTTGTAGTACTAAAGAAAGTTCTAACCACAAACACCTGCAAAGCTGCCATCCCAACAATCAACGCACTCTCTAACAATGCGAACCAAAAGATACGATTTTCTGTACTCTTCACCGTAGAGAAATTACGATTTTCACGAGTTCTAAAGTATTTTTGAGCTCTGGCGATTGTACTTAGACTGCCACTCAGTCTAATTAGACTTTCCTCCATATTATTTGTCTGCTCGGGAGTTACCCCCTTTGATGGTGGTAGTTCGGCACGAGGTTCATTTTCAATCGTAATCTCAAAATCAACCAATTTTTCAGCAAATGTTGACATGTCATTGGAAAAACAGAATGAATATTCTCCAATGTAATTCGCGGTAAATATAAAATCTCCTTGTCGTTCTCGATTTCCATTGATGACAACTTTGTTTCTTGGGTCAGTCACTACGTAGTCAATGTCAAAAGATCCACCGGATTGTACCTAAAAATTTGTGTTTTAACGATTCTTTAGTCTCACAAGATCGTATACAAACAAACTCTCAATAAAACACAAGCTTGATGGTGTTTAATCACAAATAAACATGCGAATCGGGACAGAATCTCTATTGCATAGTTTTTTTTATGTCATTATATCACTCATTTTCTAAAATCCTCCTTCCCCTGGTATTTCAAATTCTTACCGCAAAGTAAAAACCAACTTTCTCATAAGCTTTATCTACCCACGCATAAAAACAAGCCTTCTCGTGAGCAGCAACATTATATGTTAAAGCAGTCCCCGCCGCAATGTCAGGCCAAAGCAAAAGATTAAAAATAAATAAAAGCAATGTTATAAGTAATGATATCATCCTCGCCATTTTTTTTATACACAACGCAAAAAAAATTGAGTGGGTAAAGCTTATTTCTGCAGATCTTATAATGTCACGAGGGAAGTCAGTATTGTTCCCTTTTATATATTTGATTAATGAATAAAGATGGTTGGTTTCTTGCGTTGTGTTGTGTTGCACGGCATCTCAAAAAAATATGTATTACTGCTTTGGGATACTTTTATTTACACTAAATATATTTTTCGCTCTTCTTTTTACCTCTCATCTCCCTTGACAGTCTGGAGATTTAACTTTTGACGGTGTGCGTCACCTGCAGGTGGAGTACACGACTGATCGTTGGTGTTTTATCTTGTTGTAGTTTTCGACACTAAATAATAACAACAGTAATAATAACATAATAAACACGCGCGAGAGAGCAACCTTCTTTTTTTTATTCCTCTTCTAAATCACCCTCATTTTTCAACCTATATACTCTACTTTTTCTCACTATTTTTTCCTTTAAATTTCACGGCCTATTCAACCGTTGCATTATTAGAATACAATAAAAAATTCACGTAGTGTGCAAATTATATTTTACGATTTCAGTCAAGACAAACCGATTGATCGACTCTTGACTGGAAAGACAATACTACTACGAGCACCCTTGATATATTCTCTCATAACTTTGCCTCATAAAATTTCGGTGAATAAGAAATAAAATTATATTATTAAAATGGAAGCTCCAACATGGACTCCACTACCGAAATTCGGTTATGGCTTTGCGACATATCCTTACACGCCGGGAGCACCGCAAATAGACTCCTCGGATTCCGCTAAAACCACAGATAATGAAGGTGGATCAGACACCGTATCAATAAATTCAGTAGATTTAACCTCTCCCGCAATTGCTTATCAAGTTCAATTGGAAGTTGGTGATGAGGTTTATGTGTTTGAAGAACAAGACGCGTGGTATCGTGGTTATGTAGTCTCACAGCTACGACAGACTGAAGAACCACAAGTTTACGTTGGAATATTTCCGATTAATCACGTATACATCAAAGAATATTTAGAGGATGTGGAATTGGGTGTAAATAAATATGAAGAAGAAGAAGAAGAAATTGTTGATCCTGAATTTTCACCCGGGCGTAAAAAGACTCGTCCTCCACCTCCATTACCATCACTCACGTGTGGAGATGATACAATTAGTGGTAAAACTGAACCGTTAATTGATGAGATTGCCAGTACAGTACGAGAATGGAGTAGTCTTTTGCCTCAATACCTCGAACAACGTCGATACAGTATGTTCAACATTGTTAAGGAGCAAATCAATAATCTATTACAAGGAAGACGTCAATTGCTTGCTCAAACATTATCACACGATGAATTAAGTAAATTAAGAAAAGAATTGATTAATAAACTTGTTTCTGGCAATTTAATCCAAGATTTAGATATTATTGTTCGCAACCCAGAGAAAGGTTTTCTTGCTGATGAAACCAATATATCGGCAATTCAACTTTATCAATTGCAGGCTCAATTGGCAGTAATGAACGTTGATAAATCTTTAGGCTCGGATCCACTTGCAAAAGTTACAACCGGAACACCACATAATAATTTTAATTCTTGGTCTAATTCACATAATTCCGATATGAATACAAGTGGAAGTAACGGAAACACTCATGCTGCAAAGTTCTACCATATATTTTTAGATTTGAAAGCATGGGTGGCATCAATATCAACCATTGGTGAATATACGGAACTTTACTTTTCATTATATACTAAAACAGATGCACGATTCATAACAGAGGAATACTTTATCATTCTTAATCATAATGGAGTGCCAAAAGATCAAGCCAAGATTGGGAAAATGCGCACACTTTTCACCGATCTTTCACCTCATGATATTCAAGATGATATATTTCTAGTGTGTCGAATTGTCCGTTCTGGAAACATGAAATTGGTAGACAAAGATAAAGAAGCACAGAAAGAAAATGGATCAGTGTCTGGTTTATTCTCAAAAACATCAAAAGATTCAGAACCAACTGATCAATCAAAGATACCTATACAATCAAACAGCAAATTGACGTCTCAGACATTTCGCAGACCATTTGGATGTGCTGTCTTGGATATTAGTCATCTTTTACAAGGAAAAGAAAAAGAATCGTTAAGCGAACATGTAATGCCAATATTTGTGCCGACTCAAGAATCAACTTTCGCCACGCTCCACGAGGACATAATTCATAATCGTAATAAAGAATTTGAGAAATCCTCACGCGCTGAAATGGTTAGCGTTTCAATTCGTCCATTCCACGGTGAGACTGCAACAGTTATTAAAGAGAATCCAGCATTGCTTCAAGGAATTCCAATTACATCACGACTTGGATTTGCCGATGTCGTATTTCCAGGTGATTCTCGAAATGAAATTTATCTGAAATTATGGTCAGGCGATTTCACTCAAGGACGAGCTACAACTGCTAAAAATATTCAAGTAACTGCCGAAGTGAGATTAAACACGGGCGAAATATTGGAGCATGGAATCTCGCAAGGATCCGGTGAACCTCAAGTGACTCAATTTGAATCACTCGTATTTTATCATTCCAATAATCCAATGTGGGGAGAACTAATAAAATTAAAGATTCCGGTTGAAAAATTTGAACAAGCTCATGTTTTCTTTACATTCAGACATCGGTCAACTAAAGATAAAAAAGAGGATAAGATCTTTGCATTTGCATATATGCCCTTATTCCCGGAAAATAGAGCATTTATCAGCGATGGAAAACATTCGCTTATACTCTACAAATATGATAAGCAATTGGTCAATCCAAACGTTTACATGAATTCTCCTTGGTCAAATGCCGCAACTATTCAATCAGAGCCAACATCGCCTGTTTCCCCTGGTCACACTCATCATCATAATAATTCGAGTACTTCGATAGTATCAACTGGCAGCGTTCATCATAAATTGATGGTGGCATCAAAAGACATTGTGGTGGTGCGAACCTTTCTATGTTCAACAAAGTACACGCAAAACGAGGTACTTTTAAAATTACTGAATTGGGAGAAACAATTAAGTTCGGATGAGAACGAAATGATGTCTGTGTTAAAAAAATTCACCTTTGTTGGTGAAGTGGAAATTGTCAAATTTCTTCAAGATATTTTTGATGCACTGTTTGGGATCTTAGTCTCCTCGAAAAATCAACAATGTGAATTTGACGATTTAGTTTTTAACGCATTGGTTACCATTCTTTCCATCGTGTCAGATCGTCGATTTATGAATTTCCGACCTGTTTTAGACGTGTATATTGAAAAGCATTATTCATGCGCCGCTGCTTCATCTCATCTAATTCGCTCGATGAATCGTCTTGTCACTGATCCCGGAAACGTTGATACCGCCCAAAATCTTCGCTCTGCTATCAAAGTTTGGCAGTATATTTTCAAATTTATTATACGGTCTCGTGAACTTCAGCGTACAAAAGAAACAAACCTAGGTGTCAAAGGGAACTATGTTGAAGAACAATTCAAAAAAGATCTATGGGCGTTATTCAAAAGTATCGATCGATTAATGTCTCTTACCACACCAGCACCAATAATTGGTACCCAGACTTTGGCATTACAACATTTTGCATCGATATTTTCAGATTTAGGAAAATGTTTCTCGGCCGACGATCTTGTACAAATTGCCATCAAATTTACGGAAAGTGTTCGATTACCAAAAGGCAAATTGCTTGCGTATAAATTGCTGGTGATATTACAATTCTGCCGAGGACCTTTATTTGAGAACGCAGAATCACGAGCTACACTCTTAAGACGCATAGTTGAATGGGTGAAAGACCATATGGGAAAGTGGGAAAAGACTGGTAATGATAATGAATCTGTTGAACGAATGCAATGGCAAGATGGGTTGAAATTATGTGTTGCTATAATTGGGGTAACACTAGAAACCTTGCAGAATTCAATTGAAAATGCGCCTAACGAAGGTGCAAAAGAAATGGAAATCGAGAATGTATGTGCTATTCTTCCGTTATTGATGAAATTATGCGAATCATATCGGGAATTACAATATACATCACAATACGTACCGCGTGAAAAATCTGCATCAAATGGTATGGTACTTCAATCGGCATTGGCTATGTACCCTGGAATTCCGCCAACTCCAACGACAGGAAATTCTTTACGATTCTCCAAAGATTATTTTCTGAATTTAACCCCCACATTAGTCTCTGGTTTAGGCGAAATATCTGCAGTTATACAACAGATATTTTTCTTAATCTCTCAGCAACAAATGAAAGAACATCTTTTATCACAATATTTTAGGGAAGGTGCTGATTCGATGGCTGAATATTTGATTCTTTTGCTTAAAGTAGCGCAGTCTATTTTGAGAAATGACGCGTTCCCAGAAACATGGCTAAATATGAACATTATGGCGCACAAAGTTCTGCTAAAATTGCTAGAACCGGTTTCCTCATTGCTCGGAAAGAATTATATCCCAAGCAGGGACAATTCAGATGCTTTCAACGAAAGGTTATGGTGTGAATACTTCAATTGTCTTCTCACCTTGTTATCCAGTAAACATTTAATCATTGAAAACTTTACTCCACAAAAACGCCGTGCTGTATGGCGATTGGCTGGTGATATTCGCGGTCGTGGAGCACGGCTATTATCCAATTTATGGAATGCTATTGGTTGGGAACAAATTAACGAAGGAAAAGCAGGTGGATATCAAGCTCGTTATATTAGTGCATTGTTGGGCCCAATCTTGGAATTATGTCTCTCGCATCATGATGAATTACGCTCATCTGCCATCAGAGTATTGTTCAGCATGATTATAACTCAATATTCACTCGATGAGAATTTCAAACGGATGGAATCGGACATCATTGACACCCTAGATCGATTGTTTATGTCTGAAAAGAAGGGTGATGAAATATCTCGTGCATATTTCATTTCACATTTGAAACGATTATTCGAAAATGAAAAGACTATCGACAAACGTCTTCGTGTGACTGTCACAAATTTCTTGGACTCACTTAGTCAATTCTTGGAACTCTTGCTTGGTGTACGTGAATTGCCGGAAGGCGAAGAATATCAAGATGATCGAATAATGTGCACACTTAAACTTATGAAGTTCATTAAATCGATCGAACGTGATGAAATATATGTTAAATATGTGCATCAATTGGTTCATATGCAAGCTAACAGTCATAATTACGTCGAAGCTGGACTAACATTAAAACTTCATGCAGACCTATTCAAATGGGATCCAAAGTCAGAATTGGAAGCAATTCCCGAACTTGATTTGCCAAAACAATCACCATTCGCGAGAAAAGAGAGATTGTACATTCAAATATTAGGCTATTTCGTGAAAGGTCGAGCATGGGAATGTGGAATTGAACTATGCAAAGAATTGGCTCATCATTTAGAATTCACCACTTATGATTACCCGCGACTTTCTGATATTATCAAACAGCAAGCTGTTCTCTATGAGAACATTATCAAAAAGGAGAGATATTTTAGCGAATATTTCCGCGTTGGATTTTATGGGCGCGGATTCCCGGCTAGCTTACAAAATCGCCAATTCATATATCGTGGATATGAGTGGGAGAAGATTGGCGCATTTTGTGAAAGGATGCAAAACAAACATCCACAAGCACAACTTTTGAAATTCAACACACCACCTCCGGACGATATTTTATATGATGACGGACAATTCTTACAAGTGACTGCCGTTACGCCCGAACCTAATAGGAATAATCCAGTATTTAAAGGTGACGTACCATCGTCCATTCGCGGATATTACGAGCATAATGCAGTGAATACCTTTAGTTATTCGCGCCCAGTGAATAAAAATCCGGATGGCGTTAAATCCGATAATGAATTTCTGGACTTATGGACAGAAAAAACGATTCTTGTTTCTGAGGAGACCTTCCCGACTGTTCTACGCCGTTCTGAAGTTATACGCGTGAAAATGGTCGAACTATCACCGATAGAAAATGCTCTCGCTGCAATGAAAGCTAAGAATCGTGAATTACTGGCACTTGAAGCAAAATATAATGCATATTCAAAAGCAACTAATTTGTCAACACCGACGACAGTCACTAGAATAAATACAAACCCATTGTTAATGTCTTTGAATGGGGCGGTAGATGCTCCTGTTAATGGCGGTGTTCCAATGTATAAAAAGGCATTCTTCGGTAGTGATTTCCTGGCCGCTAATCCGGATAAAGAGCTTATGGTCCAGAAATTAAAAGGAGCAATTGATGAACAGGTTGGCATATTTTACATTTGACTATTGTTAAATTCCTTGTATGGACTGAAGCTCACTTTCATATTTATTACCAGGTTGAAATTATTGATCGATGTTTGGAATTACATGATCGCCTTGCTTCTTTTGATATGCGTCCGTTGCATGATACATTAGTAAAATGTAAGTTTCTCCATATTTCATGTTTTATTGCTTACCCAATTTTCTAATTCCAATCTACTCATCTTGTAACAATAGTCTTTAACAAAAATTTTGCCGATGAAATAAGTCGATTATCGGAACGCAAAAAAGTCGCAGCAACTACAGAACCACCCACCAAAATATTATCTTCTCACGAATGCCAGTTATCAAATTCACCTACAGAGGCAAATTCACCACTTTCTATTGGCAGTTTAGCTCGTAAACCGTCTTTTTATGCGATAGCGCCATTCTCTGGTGAGCCAACATCACCAGTTTCGCCGACATCATCTAGTGCATCAATTAGATCTCGTGTAGCTGCCGCTAAATTCCAAACAATACGACCATCAATAATAACACAAGGTCTAAACAATCAGGGTAATAGCAACAGCAGCAACAGCAGCAATAATGATTCTATTAATAACAGTAGTGGCGTCATCTCCGGTAACAGTAACCACATAACAATCATCACTTCTAATAATAATGGAAACAACATCAGTTTCAGCAACAATAAAAACAGTGATCATAATTCTCATGGAACTTTTTCTAATTCTTCATCGGATGTCGGAAGCCACATTGAAGCTCCGTTAAGTCCAAATGGTGACACTATTACCCAAATACCGGTAATTAATCAACAAAGAAAGGGGTCTACCTTGAAAGAAAGAAAGGGATCGATGGTATTTGGAGAACGACGTATGTCCATTAAGAAATGGTCTTTGAACAGGAGTCGAAGTACGACTCGTTAATCAACTCAAAACATTTTTATTTCGAGGGAAGATAAATCTAATAGAATTGGGCTTGCCTATTTTTATATTCGTGATGGCGGATCTTAAACTGTATATTATGTTGGGTTAATTTGGTGGGAAACATTTCAAATATCAAAATTGTGTAATCACACACTGCATTCATTTAAAAATTCAAAATTCTCTTTGAACATATATTCTCTTAAAAGCACATAATAATTCAATAATTTCTTTATATATACATATATTCATTACTTATTAGAATGACAACTTTATTATTTAATTTTGATTCTCATAGCATTCAATTAACAATCAAACAATATGCATACACTCATTTTTCTCCACATTAATCTTTTTTGTATTAATATTTTTTTTGTTTAATTTGTAAAAATTATATTATTTTAATTTCCAAACCAATTAATATTATAATAAAAAAAATATATGGGCTATTTAATTGGAAAATAATGCGATGTATATGTACATTATTGTTTAATAAATTTAAAAAAAAGTTATAAATCTTTTATTTAATACAGTAAAGAACAGTATAAAACATCCAATTTTTTTTTTGAATGGCAAAATTTTGAAATAATTTAAAATATTCAGAAATTTTGCACGTGATATAAAGACAAAGCCACTCTTGGATCTATATGTAAAACTTTCAAAAAATTTCATTATACATTATATCGAGCGGAATTATTATATAAACTCAAGTTTATTATATCGCGATTTTAATTAGACTTCGTTATATTGAAGGTCGTTATATCAAGAGTATCAAAGATAAAAGTCAAATTAGAATTGGATTCTAAAATTTAATTTATTTTATATTTGTTTAAATTATGAATTAAACTTATATATTTCAGTTTTAGTTCAAAATATTAATATTTTTAAATAATTTAGTTCTTTATAAAAAATAAAAAACAATTTAAAAGATTATTATATTAAATAATTTATAATAATTAAGAGAAAATAAAAATTATTAATAAATATAAAATATTTCAAATTTTAATAATAATTTATTATATTTTATATTTTTCCTATTTTATATTTTTTTCTATTATATAGTAACTTTTATAATTATAAATATAAAAGATTAATTTTTATTAATAAAATATAATAAAAATTATAATTTTCTCTTTATATTAAAGTTTTATAATTTTTAATTATATTAAATGTAAAATTATTTTGTTAATAATTATAAATAAGATAAATATAATATAAATAATTTCAATTTATAAAGTTATGATTTTATTATTTGAATAATATTCAGATCTGAAGTAAAAAATAAAATAAAAAAGACATATTTATAAAAAAAGAAATAAATATAAAATGTAAATAAATTATAAATAATTAATTAAATAAAATACATATAATTAATTATCTTAATTTGCATCTCTAAAAAATAATTAATTATAATTCAATAAGTAATAATAATTATAAATATGATAAATAAATAATATAAATAATAATAAGAAGAATAAATAAAAATAATAAGAAAATATTAATTAAAATCTTAATTAA
>CAJVPS010001031.1:0-17904 GCA_910591765.1 Ambispora leptoticha | reverse complement strand
AATATAATAAAAATTAAAATTTTCTCTTTATATTAAAATTTATAATTTTATTAAGAAATAATTTTTATTTTTATATTGTAATATAATTTAATAGTTATAATTTAATATATATTTTTTTAAATTAATAAACTTTTCTGAAGGAGTTATTCTAATTATAAAATTATTGCAAAAATTTTTATTAATTAAATTTCATTTTTAATGAGTAAAATTTTTATACTAACTTTATAATTAGAACAATTTTTTCAAAAACTGAAAAAATTATATTTTAACTATAATTAATAAACTTTATTTGATATAAAAATGAAAATTATTTTTAATAAAACTATAAATTTTAATATTAAATAAAAATTTTGATTTTTATTATATTTTATTAATAAATTTAGTCTTTGATATATTACTTTTAATTATTATTATATAAATTTTATTTATTTATTTTATAAATAAAAAAATAATAATAATAAAATATTATTTGCTTAACTTATTGATTTTTATAATTTTAATTTAATTTAAATTATAAAAAACTTATAAATATATCTATTAAATATTAATATTAATAAACTTTTATTATTATTTAAAAAAAATTTTTTAAAAGAAGATAATTATATAAAAAATAAAATATTAAATAAAATATAATATAATAATAAAAAATAATACTATAAAATAAAACTTGATAATAAGAAATAATTATATTTTTGCTAATATTATTATATTAATTTTATTTATTAGCAGATTTTATTATTATTAAATAATTATACTAAGATTAATACAAATATTTATTAGTAAATTTTATTATTATTAAATAATTATACTAAGATTAATAAAAATATTAAATATCTTTATTTAAGATAAATAGTAAATTAATAATTAAAATTATTAATATATATTAGTTATTAAATTTTCTAATTTATATTACTTGTAATAATAATAATAAACTATATTTAATAATTTAAATTATTATTAATATTATTAGTATAATAAAATTAAAATATATTATAAAAATAAAAATATTAATAATAATATAAAAAAATTAAAAAATAATAAATTATTATAAATCTAAAGTAATAAATTTTTTAATTAATTATTTATAATTAATTATATGATATAGTAATTAAAAATCTTATATAATAATTAATTTTTTATATATTAGAAAATAATATATAATTCTTTACTTATAATCTGAATAATAATATATATAAAATATTCTTTATATAAAAAAGAAATTAAAATATAAGATATAAATTAATATAATAATTAAATATAGAAATAAATAAATAATAATAAATAATAAAGGGTTAATATAAAAAGATTGATATACCAATAAAAAATTAATAATTCCTTCTAATAAAATTATTCAAACTTTAACTAATCTTTATAATTTTTATATATTAAATAAAGAATAATCTAAATTAACTTTTTATACTAATTTAATTATTCTATTATACTTTAATTTAATAATAAATGAAGCATTACTTTACTAAAAAAACAAAAATATAATTATTTTTTTAAAAAAATAGATATTTTAAATATTATTTGCAAGATTAGAATTTTAAATTATATAAATAAATTACTCTAGATTTGATAAATTTATTTTCTAAATTTTCTAAAAATTGAATTAATAGTTATAAAGATATTAAGATTCAAAGTTTAGTAATTAAATTATTTACTATATAATTTTTATATTAATTTTAATCAAATTTTATATAATAAAATTTAAGAAATAATAATTCAAAAAAGTTTATATTAGTAAAATTTTTTTTATAAAAGATATATAATAAAAATTTTACATTTAAAAAAATTCTAATACTTAATAACTTAATTAAATAAGACAGAATTAAAATTTTATTTTGAAAAAATAATCTATTATATTTATCTGATGTACAAATCTTTTTGCATCAGGCCATAATATAATATTAATACAAATAATCATATAATAAAAAAATAATAATTATATAAAAGATAATAGTAATAATAAATAAAAAATTATTTATAATTATTTAAATTGCTCAAATTATATATTTATTAAATATTCTTATTATTATATAAAGTTATAAAGAAATCAATTAGTTAATATTTATTAATAAATATATAAAGAAATTAATTAAGTTTTTTGAATATAATATATTTATATAGTATCAATTGAAAATAGAAAGATTTGTTTTGGTATTTGATACTCATCAGTTTAATAACAGTTGAGTTTATGATTTTAAATAATGTGAAAAGATTATTTGTTATTACATCATATTATAGAGATTACAACAAATTACTATATAATCGAGTTCCTGAAATGATGAAATATTTTGATTTTGAACAAAATAATTCTTTTAAAAATAATTTATTTTTCCATTGCTGAGATATGTTAATTAAATATTAAATATTTTATATTTTTTTATTGAAATAATATTATCATAGGTAATCTAAAAGTATATCTAAGATAGAATATTAAATATATTTACTTGTATAAAAATTTTATTTATTATACTTCTATATAAATATAAAATTCATTGATATTTTATGAAAATTATTATAAATAAATCTATCTTACAATTTCCTATATCAGAAAATAAAATGTTGTTGGAATTAAAAGATGTTTTTTTATTATTTGGATCAAAATAGGAAAATTCTTTCTTTTAATATTACCATTGCAAAAAGTTTTCACAATATTAATTTATTAGATTTCGCTTTAAAATTTTAGGTAATTTTTGAATTTCAATTTCATATTATCGTCAAGAAATCTAAACAATTAATTAATAATCATTACGGTAGCAAATTGATAAATTTCCCTTTATTTACTTCGATTTGACCTATAAACTTTCTTAGCATCGATATCTATATCATATCAGTAGTTACATATTCTGAGATTAAATGTAAATAAATTATTTTTAAAAAGTTTTATACTGTTACACATGTACAGTTCTGGCAGAACAAACTGGCAGTAAATTAAATTTCATTTACTCCATCAATTTTTATTTTTATTGCTTCAAATTTAAAATATAAGTAACTCATCATTACATATTTCATAATATAAATTACTAATATTTAATTTTTCCATCATCATTTTCAATTACTAATTTTAATCGAGTTTCCATACTGATCGTTAAATTAAAGCATGTGTTATGATTGATCTTTTTCTATTCACTCTTAATAAATTTTTTAAAATCCTTCTGCATAACCGATTTTTTTCACTAATCATTTTATTTACCTTCCTCTTCACCCTTCACTTTATAATTGACCACAGATTCTCTATAGAATTTAGGTCCGGTGAATATGATGGCTAATCAAGAATACGTGGGTATTGATTTTCAAGAAGGGAGATCATTTACTTGGCCGTGTATTTAGGATCATTGTCCTGTTGAAACACCCACGATCTCCCAAGGATTCGGTTAGCTTGTTTAAAAAGATTTTTATGTAGGATTTTACGATACAACTTGCCATCCATATTTTTAGTAAACATGTAAAACCCGATAATTCCTCGCACACAAAAAGCCCCTCACACATGAACTTTGAAAGGGTATTTGATGATCTCATGGACTGGTTTCCTTTCACCAACCTTATAATGAACAAGAGTAGTGTTGCGAAACATTTGGAAAGAAGTCTCATCAGAAAAAATTGTATTTTCCTACTTTTCATGTTCATGATCCATTGCCCAAGCAAATCAGTATGTCTTGGCGATTTTGGTGAGGAATGGGATGGTGCGGGGAACACAAACTCGGTAACCAAGCTTCTAGAGATTTTCTCGAACTGTTCGAGCAGCTATATTAAGACATGGGTAGGTTTTGTTAATGATTTTGATAATTTCAAGGCTTATTGCATAGGGACATGATTTCGTGATTCGACCAAGAAATCATCATTTTTCTGGATTTAGGCATTTTGAATGACCTGACCAACTTTTTTGTTTCAAATCTCCTGTTTTAGACAGCTGGGCAGCCCATCTAAATAGTGTTCTAATAGAAAATCCGGTAATTTTATGTAATGTTTTGACTTCTCATGTTCCATTCTTCCACAACTCTTTTACTAATGAATGGCATTTTGCAAGGGGAAGTTCACGTGGCATTATGACATTATTTTAATCAGGATAATCATTGTTGTGTTCAGGTTTTTTATCAGGTTAGCCTGTATGACAAAGAAAGTGTACACAAAAAATTAAATCACGTTACTTAATAAAATGTTGCGCAATTAATTTTTTAAGCATATAATTATTACTGCCAGTTTTTTCCACCAGAACTGTACATATAATATAATGATTTTACCTTCATTTGGAACATATAAGCTGATACTTGTGAAACCTTAATAAATATTTGATATATTTAGATAAAACTGAAATGTCATTTTGATTGAATGTATTTACCTTCATTGATATTAATTTTGAAGTAAAGATTCGACTGATGTAAATTGCATTTGGGTGGATTTGTTTATATTCGTAGAAATCCATTCTATTAATTTCTGTTTATCTATTCTCAGAAACTTTTTAATTTCTTCATGTGCGCTAGAGCTGTAATACTGAAATGCAAAGTATTCAGTTCCCACTTTTCTTCATTGTTATAGATGATAGTGTTGATAAAGTAATGAAGCTCCCCAGCAGTTGGTCTGTTTTCTGGAATAGAATCCCAACATTTTTCGATGTTTACAGCTTTGGGATGGTTATGTATGAGATTGTAACTGGCAAAAGCCATTTTGTGAACAAATCATGATCATTATCTTGTATATGACATCTATAAAGGAGTACGACCTACGATACCAAATGATTGGTGCAAATTTATTATCTGCAGCTTTTGTGTATGGCTTTATATCTCTGGACTCAAATAAGTAAGTACTCCAAAAATTTCTTGGTTAGTCTTTTTTGGACCAGTGAGTCCAAAATCTGAAATAAAAGGAGTATAATGTAACAATATATTTCCAGGGTGAAAGTCACAATGTACAAATCTTTCATCAAGAAAAATACGAAGATCATCAATAATGCCACATAAAATCTCCAATCTTATGTTCAACTCATTTCTTCACGTTTGCAATTAAGGTATTTGCGAAGATCGCCATTTATTGCACGAGTCATTACTATCGAACATTCTTCTGTAGTTGTGTTTTTAGTTATTCCATAATATTTTATTCCAGAAGAACTACGAGATGCAGTGCACTTTAGAGCAATCTGAATCTATTTTTAGAAAAGATGATTATATTAGAAAAAAGCATCATGTCAAGTTTACATATTAATATTAAAATAGTTCATTTTCTACCTCATTTGTAAATTATAGTGTAATTTGCTTTAAATTATGCACCGATTTCAACTCAACTTCCGCTTCAGTTAATGTTCCATCCAACCAGGTTGCTTTATGAACTGTTGCAAAATCTCCCTCTACAAGATACTCAACGTTGACAAATCTTTCAAAAGGAATCCATTCGAAGAGCCTTTGAATTTTTTTATTAGGCTGTCGATATCTATATTTTCGTCAGACCGTCCAATTTTATATAATTGATTGCGACAATCAAATCATCCTTCGCAATAATTATTTTCGGACACGAAATGCATCTATAGCAGTCACGAAATTTTACAAAATTCGTTAAACCTATTTTGCATCATTTAAGAAAAAACAACGTGAATTTATAGAAATAATGAATTATAATATAAATCAAATATAATCCTACCTCCATTTGGAACGTACAAACTAACGCCTGTAGAACCTGAATTTAAATCAATCCAAAATGTTCATTTTGATTGAATATAATAATTAATGTACATACCTCTAACAGTTAGAATTGAAATTAATTTTAAAGTAAATATTCGACTGGTGTAAATTGGATCTGTTTTTTTTGTTTACATTCATAGGAATGTTTTTTTGCGATTTCATATCAAGTTTTTTTCCATCTCTGCCTTCTAATCTAAGATACTCTTTAATTTCATGTGTTATATTTAAAAAGTAATACTGAAAATGTAAAGTATTCACTTTCAATTCTTCATTGTCATATGTGAAGTTCCTCGGCATTGGTCTGTTTTCGGGAATAGAATCCCAAAATTTTTCAATAATAAATTCGCATCATCCGGGAATATATTTGGTATCGTAGGTCGTACTCCTCTATAGATGTCAGATACAAGATAATGATCATGACTTCGTTCACAGTATGCGGTTTACCAATTATAATCTCGTACATAACCACCCCAAAGCTACAAATATCTACAACTGTTTTAGCGTATGGCTTTTCACTTAAAACCTCTGGACTCGTATAAGGAAGTATTCCATAAATTTCTTGATTTTTTATATCTGCTGGTCAGTAGAACCAAAAGTCGCAATGAAAGCATCAATATATATCAATAATATATTTCCATGGTGAAAGTCACTATTCACAAGATCCTTTTCTTAAGAGATAGATAATATATAATAAATATCTTAATTTTTTAATTCTTCGTAATTGGAACTAATATATTTGCGAATTTCAACTTCGTTGTGGTAGTTGAATTTGTAATTTTCATAGTTAAGACTATATCCAAATTTTTCTGGATAGCCCATTACTATCGAGTATTAATTTGTAGTTGGATTTTTAGTTATTCCATAATAATTTATTCCAAATTGATCTTTACTGTAGTTTAGACCAGTCTGAACCTCTTTTAGAATCTGCTTAGTATCACTTAATTTAAACACAACTTCATATTTTTCCATATTGTGTAAATTTATTTTTTTCATGATCCCAATAAGAGTAATTCAATTGTTCATCCCAACCAAGTTGCTTATAAATTAACCCAAAACCTCCTTTCAAAAGGAATCCATCCGAAAAGGAAAAATTCATACTCCCCTTTTTTATTAAATTTATTGCATTTTTTTATTAAATTTTCGATATCTTTATCTCCGCCAGGCAACAATTTATCGTTATAAATTCGTTTGTGATACTTTAAACAGTCAACGCAGGAATTTTTTTTTGGCATTTAAAACATTTGCTACAATCATGAATATTGTGAACTAAACAGTTATCGCAATATTCATTCTTTTGGCAAATAGTGCATTCATTGCGATGGCTAGTATTCGCTACCATTTTTGAGTTTACTTTATAAAATTCGAATTGCTTGAAATGATAGTAAAACAAACGATATAACGTTGTCGTTATACATGACATGTACACTCCCCTGGGACTTTTTTCCGAATATCGTAATACTCGATTTTTTTATAAAATTTCAAGTTCGAAATTCTCAACAATCTACATAGCAATTTACGTCAGGTTTTTTTTATCGAAATGTTACATCAATGAAGTTTATTTGACTTTATCAATAAGGTGTAGGATGCCCGTTAGCTTTAACTACAGCTTGAACACGGCGCTCCATACTTTCAACTAAAGTTCCATAAATGATTCATCTATATTAGACCATTCCTCTTGCAACAGATTGAACAGTTCAGTTTCATTTTTTGGTAGAGGAATGCGCTTACGAATACAATGCTCTAATTCATCCCAAATATTCTCGATAGGATTGAGGTCGGGGCTTTGCGCGGGCCAGGGAAGTTGATCAATATTATTATCTGAAATCCAACGCAAAGTTGACCTTGCTCGATGAATTTGTGCGTTGTCATCTTGAAATACATAATTATTTTGATATCCAACCCTCCTAAATAAGGTAACAAATGGTTATTTAAAACATTGATATAGTCATTTGCAGTTTGCCTACCATTAACTCGAACTAGAGGACCCAATCCAAATGAACTAAAACATCACCAGACCATGACCCCCTTGTGACCTGATTTAAAGGTTGGAACTAAACAGTTAACATCGTATTTCTCTTCAGGTTTTCTCCAAACATAATCATAATCGTCTCCCCCAAATACTTCAAACCGTGATTCGTCGCTTCATATGATGAATTTCCACTCCTCCTTCCAATTAATTTTTTCTCGAGACCATTCCAAATGTAATTTACGATTTCTTTCGTTGACGAAAGGTTTTCTCTTGCTAACTCGACCATAAAATCCTTCTTCATGCAGATAACGTTGTATAGTATGTGAGGAAACATTGGTAGAAGTCGACTCGATAAATTTATTAGTTAAATTATTTAAGGAAGCTTTTCGATCTGTCTTTAATAAATGAACAAGATGATGTGTGTCTCATTTAGTTAGTTTAGGCTTTGGTCCGGGGCGTGGAGGTGGTTTTATTTCACCAGTTTTTTTATAAGTGTTAATAATCCTGTAGACAGTAGTTTTTTTGAATTTTAGGGTATTTATAATGGTAGGAATCGGCACTCCGCACTTCCAAGCACCGATGATCTCATTGCGTTCTTTTTCTGAAAGTTCTCTTCGTTTTTTATTCATCACGAGTAAGAAAAGGATGAGGTAGTGTCTCGATTACACAATAAAAAGAAGAAGTCTTCTGAAAAAAGGGAAAAAAAATTTGTATCACTTTATTTATGCTAATCTGCATGCAAATCGCTTAGAAAGAATGCTAATAGTCATAGCTGATCATACTTAATTCAGAAAGTCCCATGACCCGTGTCAGGGGAGTGTACATGTATTTACTAATTTTCCCTCAAAGTTTTGATTGGGCAATGGAGGATCTCATCGCTGATTGGGCAAAATCAAAATCAAGTACATGTAATATTAATCTCTGAAAAATATTAATGTTTGTTTATAAAGTTAGGGTTAATGTTAAGGTTAGAGTTCGAGATTTGAAATATATGTAAAATTTTCATCTGAACACTTTTTCATTTTTTTAATCGGATTTGTTTTGCCAGGTGATATTGCGTAAACAATTTTATAATCAGCGATTGATTTTTCATTGTTCAATCTAAACTTCAGGGGAAATTAGTACATGTACATGTATAACGTATGATCGGTGAACAAAAGTTTGGAATCACCGAGTGTACATGTAAAAGAAAGATTTTTACATGTTACAAAGAACTCCTGTTCGGAATGTAAATCGCTAAAAAATTACCATACCCGTTACTTGTTTGACAGAAAGAAAAACAATGCTATTTTTATTGGTTTTCATTATTAAATACATGTTATTTTCTTATACCGGCAGCAGTTTTCCAGAAATGAAAAGATACCAGTGACGCGTTCATGCTTGCGTTTAAACTTTCGCAAAATTTTTCAATATTATATAAATAACTAATCGATATGCAACAAATATCTTCTTTTTTCTAAAAATTTATCAATTAAGAAAATAATATTGTTTTAAATAATTTAGGAATCAACATTACCTTTAGTTACCAAAAATTCTGACCAGTAATTTCAAAATGTCAGACAATATCACACCTTCCAATAGTTTAATGGAATATTTTTTAAAAGACTACATACCTTCATTTCCTCCTTATCTTCCACTAAAACATTTTTTAAAAGACAAAAGGAATGGCGATCCTAAAAGTAAAGCTCCGAGCAAATTTATAATATTTCGAGCATGCATTACAGCAGAAATAAAAGATTTAAAATTTCGAATAGGTGACGCTCTTAGCTTTTCTCGTATTGCTAGCAATCAATGGAAAAAACTACCAGAATTTCAAAAAGAAGCCTACAAAAAAATGTCATGTGATTTAAAAGAGCTTGAAAAACATAAATATTCACGCAAGAAGGACCGGAAGTCCAGCCAAAATTCTATTCCCCAGTTTCACTCTGCTGGCTATCAAGATAAATCTAGTGATCAACTTTCCAGTTTTCAAGACAAATCCATCCAAAATGTTACTCCTCAACTTTTCGTTCTCAAGACGAATCGATACAAAAGCTTACTTTTCAGTCTAATTGCTCTTCTGGTTATCAAGATAAATCCGCACAAAATTCTGCTATTCAGTTTGATCACCTTTCTGGTTATCAAGATAAATCTATCCGAAATCTTACTCTTCAATTTTCAAACTATCAAAATGAAAAACCCACACAAATTCCTTTTTTTCAATTTGATTATTCTTTGAGTAATCAAGATAAATCCATTCAAAATCCTAATCTTCAACGTTCCAATTCTCAAGAAGAATCGACACAAAGTCCTGCTCTTCAATTTGATCACTTTCCTAAATATCAAATCGAATCTAAACAAAACCTTATTCTTCCATTTGATCACTTTTTCGGTAATCAAGACGAATCCACACTTAATTCTGATCCCATTTCCAATTATCAAGACGAGACCAGACAAAATCTTGCTCTTCAGTTTTCAGTTTGATTATTTTTTCGATTATCAAGGTACAGTATATCCGCACAAAAACCTACCGTTACATCTCAATTTGACCTTCCCGTTTATCAAAAAAATAACGCCAAAATCTTACTTTACAGTTAAAAAACACGAAATACGAGTGTGGCCAAATAATTTGCAGTAAAAACTCTAATCTCAGTAAGAGATTTTGAGAATGAACATAATTTTGAAGTTATCTATCTAATATAGACAAAACGTATATAGTACTAAACAATTGTAACTTACATATTTTTGAAGGACTGGAACTTTCATTACATCTAAATTCCATTGAATATTATAAATTGCTAAAAGTAAAACTGCCAGAACCTATAAAAACAACAATTCTAATGATAGAATATGACTTTTGACATATTTTCTTTTACATGTATTTGTTGTACTTGAACCAAATACTATATGAATAAACTCCATCTATATTCTCAAAATAGCATCAATAAACAATTATGTGCTAATTTGATACATTTTTGTCCATTTAGAGCCCTAAAATTTGATAATGATATCAAATATAACGTTCTTTGAATTCGATGTGCAACATTTTCAGAATTTGAGAAAATTGTTAATTTAGAATCAGACGTGAATCTCGAATATCAGGTTTAAAATAAGAAGACCCATAAAAATCTTAGTCCGTACTGGTCTTTAGAACTATTCAAAAAGATTATATGCAAATCATGGACTTAATGTCAATGATCATATCACCGACTTTTAACTATTGTATTATGAGATTAGTTTATTTAGCAGGTGACAATGGGTTAATCAAAGTGATCAATCTTTAGCGTCGAAAGAGAAACTAATCATTAATTTTAAAAAGTCGTCATGTCGGCTTTTTCAAACTTAAAATGACATCAGTAAATCTTTGGTATCGAAATCCATAAAAATTTTGATTTCGTCTCCTATTAAGTTATAACGAACAAGACCAAAACAAATTATAGTGACGTCATTGATTTTTTTACCTAAAATAGTTTCGAAATAGTTAATTTATATTATTTAGAATTTCAGAGTTTGTCTTGAATTAAGATAAATTTTCAAAGTATCTGATCTATGCAGTTTGTTTTAGAGATACTACAGTAACTTATAATGCATAATTTATTATTCATCTTAAATTTTATTCGTGTGAAGTTGACAAACAATATAGAGCAAAACTGAAAGTTTTACATATTACATTAATGAAATGTGCTGAATGAGAAATGTCTGATTTTCTGATTCTGGTATTTTGTTTTCATAAAAAATTCTTTTCTTTATTTTTTGTATTCAAATTTTTTCTCTTGAAAATTTTCTGATTTGATTAATTCATTTCGAAAAACCATTATCTTCAAAAGTATAGATATGGGATCGTATTTTTAGCAATAAAGTTAAACTAATATAAATACATTATTGAGCTTTTATTTTTAACAAGATTAGCGTAATAATATTTTTAAAAAATAAGCACTAGTTTTTCTTATTAAATTTCTACAATATTACGGTATTTGATTTGCAAAAGATTTTTATTTAGAAATTCTTGTTAACTTAAAAATGGCACAAAAAATGTGAACTTGATATTTTAAATTAAGGGTAAATAAATTCAATTTTATTATTTTCTTTATGAGCATCAAAAAATTGAATTTTCGAATGAATATATGTTCAATCATTGTGTGGCGATTTTTCTTTAGAATGCTACATCATTTTATTGATGTAGATTATCATAAATTCGTTAAAAGCACTCAATGTATTTCAGCCTCTTTCCAGTTCACAGCAAAATTTAAATGATAAATGATGCATAGAATTCGCAAATTAATTTATTTTCTGAAAAACAAAAGCATGATAAAAAATTAAATGAAAGGCTGGATAGTTTGCTTTTAAAATTATCGTTGTATGGCAACTGTAATAGGCTTGAAGAGGTCGTTTTGAAGCTAACATGAGCTCAACGATTGTATTCATCAGTTCATCAAGATAAAAGACTTGACCTTATTCTCATGTCATCGTAGCGCTCAATATTCATTAATTTTCAAGAAAGAATTTACGCTTTGGATTAAAATGTTCATTTTTCGTGAAAAATGCGAGCAGACAAAGATAGCTTTTTTACTATCTGTGTAAAAGTTGAATTAGAATTGATTACTAAAAACTGTATCTACATAATCTCAAAAAGTTAGTGAGGAGGAAAGATGCTTTTAAACCTCTGAACTATGATGCACTGCACTAAAGACAATTGACTTTAACGTAAGAGTCCAAACCAATAAATTGCTTACCATTTATCTTTGCCAAATACTCTTGTAATTTATAAATTATTACTCAAAATACTGATTAATTCATTTCATACGCTTCTAGCTACAAATAGATATTTTGCTTCTTTATGTGTTAAAGATTTGTTAATTGGATTTTATAGATAAAAGATATACATAACACACGATATTTATAATTATATTTAACTTTTCTTCTTGAGGGATATTACACTATAGCATGTACAAACATAATGAACTCATCACGTATTTAATAAATTAAAAATTTCAATGTAATGAACATTGCACTCAAAATAAATCCCAATAATTGAATCTATTAATTAACTTTTCTATATAGTGGTTTTGAAAATTCTCTTGTTATATTTAATAAATTCGAACAAAATGAAGTTAAAGATAAAATATGAGGCAATACTAAACTAAGCAAATACGAATAATCTAAATTTGCGAAATAGTTATCAATTCTTTAGTGGCATATGCTAGGAAAACAATGACTATAGGCTATAGACATAATTTTAGTGTCTTAAAGATATCTATGAGAAATATTATTTGAGCGCAATTTTTTGTAGTTATCACAGTAACCCTTCATTTATCTGAATCTAGATTTTGTTAACATAATATATGGCATTAAAATTTTGAATTTCTATTATCAATAATAATCATCATTTTCAATATCAAAAATTGTGGGACATGTATATACTGGACTGTCCATGTCCGTGTCCTATGACAACATTGCGTATATTCACAAATTAATATATAAAAAACCAAATTATAATTGAAAATGTAAATAATTATAAAAAACATAAATAATTAATTCAATTAATAACTTTGTTGAATTGAATCGGTTGGCACTATAAGAATTCGATTTATTAATATATTTTATTTAACAAAGAAGATTCATTATGGCTGTCCTTGGAATCAACGGGGTTCGGTCTAACGAGATTTGATTGCATAATTTATTGTTTAATAAACTGTATAAACACAAATTTACTTTAATATCCTTATTATATAACAGCATTCAGCAATTTGTATTGTGACGGGACTAGAGATGGGCAAATGCGCGCATAGTACATCACTATGCGTACTTTGCGCACTATGCGTATAGTACGAATATGCGCATAGTAAATACACGCATAATGATCTACATGTACATATCAGTCAGACGATTTGTCACACGTAGAAATTAAACATATTATGTCGATCAATTTAAAAAATCGATTAATCATACATGTGAATTTTTTGTCCAAAGTCTTAGCCAAAACACATAAAGTTCCCTAAACCAAAATTATTGTTGAGGTTTCTATGAACAGAGCAGTGCAAAGATCACGAAAAACTAATGTCTCCCTGTAAAGTGAAACGCCTTTGAAATTAGTGTTCATTTTGCCTATTTTTGCTAGATTATTCTTCGGCTCACAAATTCTTGCCATAAAAAGTGATTCACCAGACGCACCCAAACAATAACCATCTACAAAGTTTTACCTCAAGGGGTTAGTACATTACAAACATGTGAAAGAAAAGCTGTTTCATGGTATAGTATAGATGACAATATTTCTTTTAATTAACAAAAATTTTTTTTTATGATTATTAGAACATATTCATTCAGTCAAACATGAGTTGAAATGTATGCAAGATTTAAAATTCCTTACCTGTTTAGGCAAATGCTAATTATCCTTAGCCGATACTTCAAGATTTAACTGAATAAAAAGAAGGTAATATAGAAGTTATAATGATAATTTGCTTTGGATTGTATAGATTCTAACACAATATTCATTCCAAAATATATTTACACATACCTTTTTTGATCTCTTATATCAGTTATACCATCAATCTCGAACTCGCTTTGGTGTCCAATAATCAGTATATTGCGACAACTTTTCCACCAGCTCATTGACAACTTTTCTGGGTAATATAGTGAAGTCTTTGTATGCTTCAAGCTATTTCAGGTATTGTTCTTCAACCGCTGTGGATTTGTATTTTGTTGGATGTGATGTTTGAAGTATGGATCCAGAAGACAGACTGATTCCAGATAATGGTATTGATAGCAAGTCTTCTTTATTGATTTTTTCAACTTCCATATTAATTAATTCTGGATTGATTTCTTCAACTTCTATATTAATTAGTTCTGAGACTTGCACAGAACTGCTGCCTCCTGCTTCTACCCTTATTTCTGATATGTGGTCAGTCTTCTTCTTCTTTGTCAGCTTCATAGGCATCAGATCCCATCTACCTCATCCTGCTTTCACTTGGGGAATAGTATGATGAATATCTTGCTCAACAATGGTGGTCATTCTTTCAATTCCTGATTCATAGCAAGTAAACATTTGTTGGAAACCAACATCAATCAATTGCGCAGCTTCTGCAAATAAGGAGTGTGATTCTGGCTGTGAGCTGCTAAATCCTACTTTGAGTTCAGTAATTAATTTTCAAAGAGCTTCTTGATGATTCTTAACAGACTGTAAACTTCTGCTCACTGACTGATCTCTAGCAAATTCTGAAATTAACAAGTTAAGTCAGTCATACTCTGCTTGTGCTGCTTTAATATTCTGCTTTAGATTTTCTGAATTAGTCATCTGTCCAGTCATATTTTCCTTTATGAACTTCACTCCAAATGTTTCTAGAGCCTCGTCAAAGGCAAAATAATGCTCCTCACATGTCAAGTTGATTGAAGACACCACCTGAAGAGCTTGAAGAAATCCTGACTTGCTTTGAAGGTCCAACAAAAATCATGTCACAGATGCAGTATATCTTCTTTTTCCTGTTATAGGAAATAAAGGAGCGAAGGTCATCAAGCTATGTATTTGCAGATCAAAGTTTGCCATACGAATACCAAGCTTGTGCAATTTCAAGTATCCTGCCTATTGGTAAAAGTCATACCATACTTTAAGCAGATTGTTATTTGTTGTGAGGATATTACTAATAGAAATATTTTCTTCCTGAATATATAGATGGATCGCAACTCCAACCACTATCCAAATGAGTTCAAGTACTCAAAATATTACTCGATAATCAGCAACTTGTTCAAGTCTGTTGAGAAATCAAACACCAAGCTGTGCGGCAAGTCCAAAAAGTCCGTAATCAGAAAAGATAGTAATTAGTGCACTGCACATTGACTTGTTAGTATGTCATTGTTCTAGAATGTAATATATCATTTGCTCTTCATTCTTATAATCTTTCATGCGATGATAAATTACTTCATCATACACCAAATGTAATACACTATTCTCCATATAACCAAAGTCTTCAAGAAACATGTCGACGGCCTGATGAACATACTCATTTTTGCTTGGAGCTTTTCCGGGCTCAAGAATCACAATATTTGGAGGCACTACAAACAATGCTGAGTCAATATGTTTTTTAATAATTGTATTAAGATGTTCAACATCAAATTTCTGCTCTTCATTAATTAATTGGCCAAAGATGGTATTAATTTTTTCTTGTCATTTTTTCATAATAGAACTTCTGCCAAATAGGTTTGGATTTTCTAATGATTCTCCGTTTACATTGGCAAGTGCTGAATATTGAAACTGAAAGACCATCCACAATATCGCATGTGCAGTACTACGAGTTGTATCAAAAATATTGCCATATTAAAAAGTATTATCTTTCATATTGATATTATCAATAACTGCAAGATTCTAAACGTTTGGATGCAGGTTGAGTCTTGATCGAGGTTTTACAGCTAACATTCTTTTTTTTTGAACATGCACTTCATGATTTCTAACATATGATACTATCTGAACTGCATGAAGAATTTTGTGCAAAAATCCTATCATTTTTGATCATCGACAAAGAGAAGAAAGAACATGTGTAAATCATATTTTCCAATGGCAAAAGGCAATGGTAAGTAAAATAGAAGTGAAAAAGAGAGGTAAGACTTTGGTTTTTTTTTCATCTAATTGTAATGAAGGTAAGTTTCTCTCCTTTCATTTTCTATTTAATATCTGATTCCTCTTTTCTTCTAGAACCAAAACCAAACCAACAAAAAGGTTTAGAAGGGGTGATGGTATAGCATTGTAATATTCATCCAGGAATTCTGGTTCTTCAAGTGATGATAATTTCTGCTTGAGTTCTGATCATACTTGTAATACAAAGTGGGCAAGTATTCTTCTAAAGTCCTTGCATGTAGTAGTTTTTAATTGCGTTACTTGTGCTTCTTCATTAACATCAATTTTTTTGATAGCAAATACTGTTTTGATTAAAAAAAGACTTGGAACTGTGGAAATGGTAGAAGACGTGCTAACAGTATTCTGTATCTTGGGTATATCCATGATAAGATTACCAAAAATATTGACAAGCTCTTTTAGTAAACTAACTTTAATAGTTTCATTATCTGATGTAGCGGTCTGTTCAATCCATTTACCAAACAACTTCAAAGCAAAGGTAGTATCAGTATCATGTTGCCCTTGTTCTAAGCATGAAACTGACCATTTTTCTTTGCCTGGCTGAATATGTAGATGGCCTCCATGTATTACAAAGCAGTTTGTGCAAATAAAACGAGGGTGGTTATCAGTAAATAACTTAGTCAACAATCTATTATATGAAGTTATTGCTGGACAGTTAAATAATCCATGGCACAGAGCTTGAATTACGCATTCATACACTTTCCATGCATGTATTGAACATGTTTTATCTCTTGTAAAAAAGTATCGAAGTTTCTTGCAAAATAAATAGCAGCGTGATGTAATAATGCTTTCTTCAGTTATTCATACTGCCTTTATGCATCTTCCTGACTCAGATTTGTGTACAGTATTTTGGTCATAGTTGAGATGATGCAAATAAATACCCAGCTTTGAAATCTCATTTCCAACTTCTTGCACAGTCTTAGAGTCAATCTCCCACGTACCAGAAAGTTATCCCATACTGCAAACTCCTGCATTATTACACCTTTGAATTATGTGTTGATTATTGTCATTGTCAATAATAACACAATGTGTTAGTTTAATAGCATGATCCGCAAGAGAAGGAATGGTCCTTTCAAATTCCTCCTCAAATATTTCCATCTCATTATCACTTTTGATGAATTCATCATCTATTTTCTCAGTATATCTGGTAGTTATTTCTCGTACTCTCTTAAATGAATGCCAATCGAATGTGAGAATTCTCTCATTATACATTATCATTTATTCAACATCAATGCTGGATTCTTGGTTAAAGTCATCATAAATCTCCTCTTCATGACCAAGCAAAGCTTCAGATAAGAATTCCATAATTTTTTGATTTTTGATTTATTTAATATAACAATTTGAATAAAACTAATATTATAGTACTTTGACTTACAGTGTATATTTATAGATATGTATTACAATAATAGCATTTGATTAATAATTATAATTACAATTCTCTTTTTGAATTTCAATATACATTTATATACAGTATATACTATTATTATTAGGTGAGAATAATATATATAATTCTATCAAGAAAAGATTTTTTATTTTTATGTTTAATACTGTAAGATTATTTTATTAATGGTTATAAATAAGATAAAATGCGATATGAATAAGTTTTAATTTTATAACTTATAATTGTTTTTATTATTTAAAAGTATTCAGATCTG
>CAJVPS010001030.1:0-17912 GCA_910591765.1 Ambispora leptoticha | reverse complement strand
TATATTTAAAATTTTATATAAATTAAATAAATATTTATTAAATATAATCAAAAATAAAATATTTGATTTTTTTATTACATACTGTAGCTCTTTATAATTATTGAAGTTTTCTTTTTTATTATATAATTATAAATTTAATTATAAAATATTTTTTATTATAACTCAAAATAAAACTAGTATTATTTATTTTAATATATATTTTTTTAAATTTTTAAATTTTTTAAAGAATTATTCTAATTATATATAAAGTTAATTATTGTTTTTTTAATTATTAATTCAAAAAATCTCAAAAAAATATTAAAATAAAAAATTCTAGTTTATTTTGAACTAATAATAAAAATATTTATTTATAAAATTAAAACTTTTATTATAATAAATACTCTATATTTTATTATTTATAATTAGTAAAAGATTCAAGTATTGAATTATTTTATTATTATTTATATATTTTAAATCAAATTTAAGAATTAATATTATTTATTAATTAAAAATCTTTTAAATAAATCTAAATGATTAGATAGTTTAATTTTTTACTTAATTTTATCCTGAAATAATTCAAATTTTAATTTTAATTCAGAAAATATAGATTATAAATATTTTATTAATTAATGAAAAATTTTTTATAATTATATAATTTATTTTTAGTAAAAACTGGTTAAAATTTATTTGAGTTTTTAATTATATTTCATATATAAATAATAAAAATAATATCACACATTAATAAATTAAAGATCAGACTAATTTTTAAATAACTTATAATAGTTTTCCAGTTTTGTTAAGTGAGCTGACCGGATATAATGGAGACTTAGTTTTTATTCCTGTGAATAATCCCAACTTCCATTGGAGTTTATTGATTTATGAAGTTAAAGAAAAAAAATTCTATCAAATAATATTAATTTATTTTAGAAAAAATTAATTAAAATTCATTTGAATTCTGATTAACTTTTGAAATAATTAAAATAATATTCATTTATTTCTAATAAAAAACAAATTAAATTTTATTTGACTTCTAATTATTTTATTTAAAAATTAAAACCTAACTAACTTCTGATTAAAATTCATTTAGTATATTAGTTTTCATTAAGAAAACAAAAAATTATTTATAGAAAATATCCAGTAAAATTAAGTTTTCTTCAGAAATATTAATAAAACCAATAATAAAAAACTAGAATTTTTGTATTAAAAACAAACAGATTTTTTCTTTGACTTTTATACCATGTGATTTGATTGGTTTATCCTTAAAATCACGAGATTCACATCACATATTTAAGATCCCAATCAAATTGTATAGCATAAAGATTAAATTATGATTAGAATTAGGATAAAGAAAAAGCAAAATTTCGCGAGGAAATTTTTTAGAACACAAGTAATTTTATCGGCAAAGATTTGCGATTTGATTGGTTTACCCTTAAAATTACGGTGTTCGCATCACGTGGTACAAAAAAAAGCTTAAGGTTAAAATAAACAAGAGTATTTTATTTTCTAGGATAGCTTATTTCCTCCCAAATTGTATAATAAATGTACGTATATTCGATGACAAAGGCTCATTTTTAGTTTGCACTTTTACTACTTGGAAAGTTTGAGTTCAAAGCAAACAATTTAAAATCGACTTTGCACTAAAGAAACCGATTAAAAAAATTTTAAAGAACATTTATATATTAAATATCAGTTTAATCTGAACATCAACAATTTCATATCGATATTAGATTAGTTAAGGGCGATTTTTATATCTGATCTGATTAATAAAGGAAGGATCAATCAAATAAGCTTTGAATTATTTAATGATATATCAATATGTCAACCAGCTAATTCTCCAGTATTTTTGGAACTCTTTGCTGTATTTTGAAGCTTAGAACATAAAATCGTATTTTTGTATTCACGCTTCTCCTTTTGATTATAAAGTTTGATTATCGTTATTTTATGGGCGATTCAATACATATCGATATACATGTGGTCGGATCTAACAAAGTTAGTATGGTATGCTATATTCACTATTATTTTTATCCTGAACCAATAACGATAGTAAATCCTTTCCGGTGTACATGTACATGTATTGTCATACAAAATACATGTAATGCTTTTCTGTTAGCGTAGCGCCTCTCAGGAAATTGGACAGCTACAGCTTCTTTAAAAGTCACACTGAAGTAAAACTGTAGGTAATACAGCAGATGCAGTTAAATTTAATACGTTCATCTAATGCAATCATTTCAAAAATTGAAATCATATAGATTTCTTGTGTCAAACTCATACATGAACATGTAATTAAAACCGTGTACATGTATTTAAACTTTTTAATTACAGTGTTATATATAAATAAGACTAATAATGAGCGCAATTTCCTGGATCATTAATTAATCATATTGACAGTTTTTTTGCTAGTAATGAAATCTCTCGAGTAAACGGCAGGCCCCAATTTTTGTTTACATTCATTACGAAAATGTCGATCAAATTGCGTGATTAAATTAATGCAAATAATTGCATCATCAAATACACAGAACGCTTATCATTATTTTTCACAACCGATTAACAAAACAACCTATATTCTACATGGTGATTTCCCAAACAACAGCAAAGAAAAATTAAAAATATGGCAGCAAACCTTATAGGTGCAGTAATAGTTGGAATATCAATCACGTTAACATCACATTCATATCTTCGCTTAAAGCTATTAAAAACAAATGGTCACGAAATAATGCTATTAAACATTGCAAACATTTTCACACTCGCGAACGAAATAGCAATTCTAACACTATGCTACGCGAGTCAAGGATTTCTCAGTTCGGAAATGGTCCCATGTCTAAGTTTTTTATCGAATCTCGCCTACTGTATTACAAAACCTGCAATGATATATTTGGCATACTTGCGCGTTTCATATATTTACAAGAAATATCGACAATATTGTATATATCATTACTGGCTTTTGGTGTGTAGGATAATAACTATGGTGGTGTTGTTGTCGTCGGAATTAGCATTGTATCTGGAGTGCAAGGAAATCAATAATGAGTCATCAACAAAATGCCAAAAGTTGAACGTTTTTTGGAAAATAGTTGCGATATTTGATTCATTATGGCAAATTTACTATATAGTATCTGAAACAATATTTTTCTATCATCTAATGACACAACTGAAAAATATAAACAAAGATGCGAATACGAAAATTATTCGATACACGCATTTTCAGACAATCTTATTTTTTATTGACATTCTTCAACTGATTGCAATCGGCATATACAAATGCAAATTTCTTCTCAAGGCATCGTTTCCTTCATTTTTTTATTTTGAGATTCTGAGTTGCGCGTTCACCGTTTACAACATATCACAGTTTGGCATCAGAATCCCGAGATCATTTCGTGATTCACCGTATAAGGATGGGGAAGTTTCACCGGTACCAGTCAAATATCAAGATTCACCGAAATATGATATTTATCTGTCTCATTTGAATGATAATCAACTGGACACAGAAACAGACTCATTTGTTTATAATTCCATGGGTAACACTCACGGTCCATTAGACGAACAACATCATTCCAACTTTTCGGAGGGAAATAATTCAAATAATTCTGATTCATTAGCTATTCAAACACCTTCGAGGGCAAAGACAAAAGACGATCGGGATGATAAAAATTGCATTGAATTTGCGTATTGCTATACTGACGATGATGAAAACATTAATCTAACATCCGCATCCAGATCAAATATCTAAAGGGGAGGGCGTTATTTTTTAAGCATTAAAATTATTATTTACAGTGTCTCACTTATGCAAATTTTGTGAAAAAAGATTTAGAGCTTCCATTATCGATTAAATGTACATGTACTTTGTTCCTATACATTTTAAAATTAAAAATATCTAAAAAATATGTTGATATTGCCATTCTAAGGAAATTAAGTGTATATGAATGTTTTTAATTGTGAATTCAAATATTTTGCTTTGACATCTACATGTGACATTATTTAGCACCAATTCTTCAGTTATTTTAATGTTAGCATAATTTGACTCTAATAAGTCGACGAATTAGTGAATTCCTGTTCATGTTCATGTACATGTATTATATCGATTATAATGTCAAAACAAATGCATGTATTTAGAGTTAAAATTCACTAATTAAAACATCAACTTAATTTCCTCAGAATGACATATTAACATATTTTTTAGGTGTCGCTCAGCTTTAAGGAAACCAGATACATTTAATCGATATTGGAAGTGCTAAATGTTTTCGTAAATTTGTTACTATCCAAATTTGATAAAGTTCATCTATAATGAATCATGCTGATCAAACTAAGAAACTAATTATCTCTCGATCAAATAAGTAACATAGCTTTGAAAATGATTCTGTTAAAATATGAATAAATTTGTGGTCCCATTGCAACCGTCTCGTCCTTTTATTTCAAATAAAAAGAAACAAGATTGCTACAAAATCAAAGTCCACCAAAATGCTTTATGTTCATATTGTTATGATTAATTAGGACGCTACCCGGTGCCGCATCTTATGCCACATGCACCATCATTTATGTTTGAATCTCCTAGTCTTTTTTCGGACGATGTTGAACCTTTGGGCGACTTAGTTCCTCCACTTGACAGTAATTTCGTCCCGAAAGAAACGAATACATTCAATTGAAAATCCGCGAAATTCACTTTGACGACGAGGTTTACGCTTCGTCGGAAAATTATGGTTGGACCTTTTGCAACTTTTCTTTTGATATATCGTTACATGTTCCGAAAATTCGAAGTCAAAGTGGCGAATCTTGGAAAATTTTAGATTCCAATTTTAGCCGCGTTAATCTCTATCGAAAGAGTCGGTGTTCACGGGCTGGCGATTACGCTCGCAAAGGTGCAAAAAGATTCGGTGTGAATTTTTTAACACTTTTTATAATATGACATGAGAACAGAAGTTAGCTTATTAATTATATTATATTTCCGATTTCTATCATATCAAATGATGCTCATAATCCAACAAAGACTCAAACAAACTTAAAACACTCATTGGTAGTCATCCATCTTTTTGACAATTGTTAATAACGATAATATATTTCTGATTTTTCTCTATCATTATTAGAGAAAACATCTACTATGATCTTCTATATGATAGATAAAATCCCGTTAGTGCCGGTCAAGAAATCATCGCTATTTGTCAATAACAACCATGACAACGAGAATACACTTTGCAAACGCTGTCACAAAGACGTGATTCAGATTGTAGAAAAAGTGAAAATTCAATTCTTTAATTACATGTATATGTATTATAATTTTTTTGAAATTAATTTATATTATTAATAGATTGATCCAGTCAGCGCAAACAAATCGATAATCGACATAAAAGATACGTTTTTGGCGAGTTTCATTACGAATCGAATGAACAAGGAGAAGAAGAAACACTCGATTTCGAAGTGCCGGTCTGTATGAATTATGATGAGTTTAAGAGCGTGGCTCAGTCAACTTGTAATATCCCAAAAATTCACGAAATCATGTGCAAGCTCGTCAATGGAACTGGAAATGTGGAGTTGGTAAAGATTCGTAATGATAATGAATGGAAAAATGTTATCGAGTTACTTGGAGATACAACGGAGTTGAATTTTTGGTGGACTTAATAAATGGATAAATTTTATTGGTTTATTTTTTCTTTTCTGTATCTATTTGCTATTTATTATCAGTACAGTCAGCACAGAAAGTAATGGCGGACATGTTTTTCGACTATAACTTAATAAGAAATTGCTAAAAATTTACGAAAATTTGGCATTATATTCTTTAAGATGACGGAAACAAAATTTTCTAAGGTCACAAAGCATCTCGATAGCTTCATTTTCGATTATAACACGATATATTAATTGTGTGGTTGAATAGCTGGTGCTTCAATTCTATAAAGTACTTAAAATGCTTTGCTAATTTGTTATTCTGCTTCAACTTCATTCTCATCTTTGTCCTTGAAATTATTTAATCACAGGAACTCTATTAGGATGCACAGTCTCTAATGCCAGAAAAGTTATTACCTTCTAATGTCATATTATCGCGCATACTCACCTAATTTCATGCAGATAAACTCATCTCCTGGAAATTTGTTGAAAACATTCCAGAAAATCAGAGATCGTTTTAGAACATATTTGTACGTATAAGTTGTTCATATTAAAATGTATAGTTAGATTAGAAACTTTGAAAACAAACAATTAACACCAGCAGAATAGGGTAGGTTTCATTTTGGATAAAACCAGGGCTAAATAATTACGAAATCATTGTTTTTTGTCCAAAAAATCCTGGTTAACCAAATCATTTTAATCCCTTCACCGTTGATACACGTACATGTATCTTGTCAAAATCCCAATGCTGGTTAACCTTTCAAAAAGTTGCATCTCCACACCGCTTTTTACCTGCACAGGTGAAATTTACCCTGTTCGACCAGTGTAACATCAACATTAGTGACATTCCAAAAGATAAATGGATAATTCTATTTACTGTGTTATTTGATGCTACTGCCACTTTCATGTGGTGTTAAAATAACATGATAACAAACTGTGAATTGTGTTCGACGCCAAGTTTCATATCTTAAATCATTTAGATTTCGATTGCGAACAATGATACACTAATATAAAGATACACAAAGTGTCCCGGACCTCGAGGAGGATATGAAATTACGACATAATTTATTGTGCGCCAGGCCAAAATATAAACGCTACTTGCATCAAAAGAAAAAAGAACGCCACAGTAGTTCTTACACTAAAGAAGTCTTGGATATCGAAGCCTTACCTATCTATATGACAAAGGTCTCCCGATACGGCTATACCATATCATATTGTGAACTCTGTTTGTGCGATACTTTTCGATCGCAGTTTTCGTTAAGGACTTCGGATAATCAGATAATTGACAAATACGATACAAAAGCAGAGGAGCTTAGGTGAAATATAAACCGTCATATAGCATATAGCTGAATGGAATCTTTTGATAAATTACAAATTCATGAACGAGGAGCTAGGTGCAAATTATTCTAAATTTATGAAATCTAGCCATTCAAATGACAATTCCTGCAAGAAATAATTTTTTGAGCATAATTTATTTTGAATTCATTTGAAACTTGAAATTTTCCTTTAGATAAAACAATAACTGGCTTTATGAGCTGGATATAATCACATACTTCCTTGGCGTATCCAAGATCCAAGTACCCAATTACATGGTGAAACTCGTTAATCCGAAGATTAATTTGTACCGTTTAATCCGAAACCAATCTGATCACACAAATCACGTAAGACCAATTAAATTAAGCACGCCAACTCTATGTGCATGTAATAGAGTATTGGACTTTGTAATAATTAGGGATGAGCAAAATTTCCGATTCATTAAAACTATGTTCTATATTGATCTGATACGAAATCCTGAAGAAAACAATCCCGAATATTCATAAACCCGAATAATAGAAATCCCAAATAAACGGCATTCCGAATGCTCGAAATCCCGAAAGAACGAAATCCCAAATAAACGGTATCCTGAATGAACGAAATCTCGAATGAACGACATCCCGAATATCGAAAACCAAATGCACGGAATGCCAAAATTACGATTTCGTGCTTTCGGATGCTGTTCATTCGGAATTTCGTTCTTTCGGGATTTCGAACATTCGGGCTATGAGCGTTCGGATTGTGTTCTTCGGGATTTCAACGTCACCGGAATTTTTTGTTTAATAAGAGAGCAAATTAACTAACAATATAAAGTTTATTTTATTGAATTTATAATTTTTTTGCTTTCATAAAAAGTTTATTATGCATTTAAAAGTTTTAGATCTCACTTTTTCACAAATGGAAATTAGATAAAAAATTAAAGCAGTAAATTTCATATGTCAAAAACAATAAATATATGATAACATTGTTGTTTATTCAATTTATTTCGTTCATATATAAACAATACCTGCAAGATATGATTTGTGATGGTAATTGGAACAATTTGAGATAATAAGAACATGTATAGTAGGAGTTATTAGTTAAGAAAGACTTATCATATTCACTCTCTAGTTGAATTAATAGTGATGATGAGATTAATGATTTCTTGATCAGCTACTATAAAAAGACATTATATTTGGAATCGAAACAGTTACATAAACCAAAATTCCAATTCAAAAACTTACCAACATCGCTATGTATTCTTATGTTAAAAAGTAAATCAATAAAGTATTTTCATAAAATAACAATTAATAAGGGCTATAGCTACATACGTAATGTCAATATAAATTAAAGAGTTTTTAATATGAAATATGCATCGAAGTTATTCTGAAAAATATTTCCTGAATATTTTACAGATTACATGTCTGATGGCGTTTATATATATGATGAAATCGATAACGATAAGATCACTAAATGCAAATCGAAAGGACATTAAATAGATATTGCTAAATTGAGTGATTTCAATTGCTAACTCATTAGCATGAATCTGCCAGGAGATTCGACACTTTTGCGTAACATGTGATCTATTAACCCGATCCGACCCTCTTAAAATATTTTACCAAACAGATTGCAAGATCAGTGTGCAATGTAAAAATTTCAAAACCAAGTTTATTTTTTGAATTCAAACATCTCCATTGGGAGTTATTCTAATCATAATAGTTAAGAGAGTTGTATTATAACAAAATTGCACAAGAAAAATTTTTTATTAGACTAAATTTTAAGTATATCCAATTTTTTAAAATGATCCTAATTTTTCATTGGTTAATTTTTTGATTAGATTATCACGTAAACGAAAAATCGATCCTACACCCTCGGATAAGAAAAAAGGGAACCATAAATCCACAAAAGTATCGAGTCTCTTGGCAGACTCCATTAGTATAGTTGTTAAATTGAATCTTATATCATTTATAATATGCCAGTGATCATTGGATTTTATAAGAAAAGTTGTCATCTGTATTTGTAAATTTTGATGCTTATTTTCATAATAATTTGCATAAATTATTTATGATTGTTAATTAAACTAGATTTTTCGTGGTCATCAGTGTATTCTATCATTGGTTAAAAAAGTAATCATTCTAAAGAATTATTGAGTAAGAATTTCTTGATATATCCCTCCAAGAGATTAATAATTTGAGGAATAATCCAAGTTGGTAATTGAGAAATGATAAGATAATAAAAGGGGATAAACTCCATTAAGAAAATGTCTTCTTTTTAGAGCTATAGAATCACGTCAGCATCACGAGACTATCATACATAAATGAATTACTAGCGTAAACATAAAATTTATTTATGAGAAAAAAATTTTCTTTTAATAATATATCGGTATATGTCATGGGAGATTACACATTCCTCCAATATATTACAGGAAATCTTGAAAACGAATCTGCCACTTTGAAATTCAATATCTCTAAATCCAATGATCCAATTTAAATGAAAATACTTTCATTAAATTTGTCCTGGCTCCACGAATCTTATGGAAATATATTCATTTAGATGGATCACTTGTTTTTGAGATATTGGACTTCAAAATGATAGTTTCATTTTTTTATTTCCAGTAATATTATTACACATAATTCAGGACTAAAGAATTACAAACACAACAAGAAGTGAGAGCTAGGCTGAATGGTCTACACAGAGTGGGATATCACTAAGGTTCTAAAGGTTTCCTGAGAGATTATGCAATCAATAGGGCAAGGTAAAGTGTAAACTAATAATATTTAATTCAATTTAACTAGATTACTAACAAAATATAACCAAAATAACTAATTCTAAATTACAATGACTTCAAATTCCAAAATAGGTTTATTTCATGCTGAAAAACAAAATAAAGAGAATTTCAATATTCAAGACTAATGAAAGAATAATTTGAGTTTCCAAAATGCATCAAATGGATCAAGAATCAAATATGATTCATCAACATTTTATGATCAAAGTAGCAAAGCCTTCAATTTTTAAGCACAAGAGAATCAAAACTATCAATTTTGTTAAGGCATAAAAGAAATGAAATCCGACGCTAGGTTAGGTAAGCTTTAATATAATTAATTTTATTTGTTTTTCTTCAAAGCATACAAGACTTGTCTCTCCATTTTGCGAGAGCTATTCTTTTTATAGATTTTTGTTCGTTCTAACCACTAGCTATTCTATAGGTCTATATTACGGGTCTTTACGGGTTAGAATCGGGCAGAGTATAGTTGAGTTTACAAAAGGACGTGGCTTCATTATTATGAGTGCGAAAATAAGAATTAATTAAATGTCAATTGTTACGAGTAGTTAATAATAACAAAAACAATAAAAGGAATTATACGTGCAACATTAAAGTATGAATGTTATAAGAATTTCGCAAGGATTTCTTTGGATCAAAGGTAATTGTCCGATGGGTTTGTTTGTGTTTCGTTGCTATGTTCACGTTCTTGGGGATGCCAATAAGGAATTTCTGTGAGAATTCGGGCGGTTAGTAGAGACAATGCTAATATTGATACCACAAGGTAGGAATTTTGTACATGTATGAATTTTTGAAGCGAAGCAATTATTCTATATTAGGGCACAAAGACTTGGATTATCGGACACATTGGTATCACGGGGTTTCTATGTATCACAGGCTAGCTTCATGAAATTATTAATCGCGGCAACAATACATGTATATTGTAGGGGTGTGTACAGATAGACATATTTTTGTTATTGCTACGAATCAACACAATAGATACATCATTAGTCGATGAACCGGAGGGAGATCAATTTTGATTATCCAAATTATCCAAGACAGCGAGAATGTTTCAGTTTCGTTTTTTTAATAAGAACTACCCCGTAATTTTTATTCTTAGTTTTCTACAAAATCATTTGTGGGAATATTTTACTTTTACTAATGACGAAAATTATAGAATAATAATAAATATAATTACTAATAACATTTGATATTAGTTATAATTTTTTATTAATACAATTATTATATAGGCATTTAGTAGAAAAAAATATAAAAAGAAACACCGAACGACTGTTCACGTTCTAGATAATATTCACAATATACAAATAATAATGTTCCATAAAACAACACAATGTACGCTCTATATTCCTATTACTTTCATAATACGCTCATAAACAAATATATGGGACTCGACGCTTATGGCTTGGGCAGTGTAGCACCTTGTATATTATAATCGGACAATAGATTTTTGTATATTAAACTTTATATAATGGACTTTTGTAGATTACAATGTTACATCATATATTCGAACAATGTATTTTTATATATAGTAGTTAATTATCCCTTTCCGCATCATAATTTCCCTAGTTTCGTTGCAAAAAGTTTAAACATTTGAAAACAAACCTAGATTTTTTACCAATTTCGAAACGAAATGATTGCATTCTATTCTAATTTAATTGTCATTGATTTGATATCTTATGGGATGGAACATTTTAAATGGACAATAGGCTTGTAAGCATTTTTTGGACATTGGGATTATAAATATACATGGATTTTTTCGTAGATGGATTGTGAACATATGAATGTTTATCATACATGGGGATAATATATGCTATATATTTATGTATTGTACTAAATTTATAATGAAAGATGCATTGAAGTTTCTGAAAATATCTACCAATTTTTCTGAACATTTTTATAGATCACACGTCCGAAGATGTTATATGTGAGATGTGATTCTTGCGCGATTTCATGAATAATATTTACCAGTTAACTATTATAATGTTTTGCTAATTTTCATGTTTATTTCCTGAAAGTTGATATTGCGAGAATAAAATTAAAAATAACATATATAAATTAATGAATTAATGAATACCAATAAGTTGGTCAAGCTATCGCTAAATGCAAATCGAAGGACATCACTAAATTGAGTGTGATTGAATTGCTAACTTGTGGTCTCGCATAACACCCTATATTACTATTTTTTATAGTATACCAGAGACCATTGGATTTTATAAGAAAAAGTTGTCACCTGTATACTATAAAAATTTGATGAATAAACTTTTTTCATAAATTATTAATTTGCATAAATAATTTGTGGTTCATCGATGAGTTCTACTGTAATATAAAAACACACATTAACTTCAACAAGAGAACGTGTTAATTGTTCTTTCTTTTTAGAGCTATCTATTGCAGTTAAATGTTATTATTGTAAGTGATTTTAATAGTTCCAATTGTAAACAAAATAATCAATCCATCGCTATGATCATTATAAACTGAAAATATCGTGCCACCACCGCGAGGCTACCATACACTAAATGAAGTACTAGACATAAATTTACACATGAGATAAAAAATTTTGCTATTATAGGGGATTTCACAGATGTTCTGATAGACAATTTTGCTATTATTACGAATAAGACACAATAGAGATGGGAGAGAGCAAAAGCTGTAAGCGAATTTTTCGATAGGAATTTCACAAAACTGAAATTTAGGAAAAAACGCTCGATAAAACGAAAAACCTGGGCTAACCAAAGGAGATCAAGAGTCGATTGCACATAAATTATATACATGTACTTGATATTCAAAGAATATAAATATGTTTTAATAATTTTTTTAATCTACCCCGTAATCTTTTGTTCTTAGTATTCTATCAGATCATCGGTGGGAACATTTTACAAAACTGATAGAATAATAACGATAAATATTATTATTAATGACATTTTGATATCGATATTGGTATTAATTATTTATGTAGTCGAAAGCAATATAAAAGGAACCCACCCGACATTACAAATAATATAATATACAAATAATAAAATCCATAAATACAAATAATCATACTTTTGATAAAACAATGCATCGCTCTATATTCCTATTTCCTTCATCAATATCCTAATAAAGAAAAACTTAAAATCTTGGTACTTCATATACTATAGAGCATACATGGGACTCGACGCTTAATGGTTTGGTTGAGACCGCTTACTGCGATGGTTGGGGCAGTATGGCAATGAACCTTTGTATATTATATTCGGACAATAGAATTTTATATACATGTATTGCATTCGAACAATAGACTTTTGTATATTAAACTTTGTATAACATCAAACAATGATCTTTTGTATATTATATTAATATCAAATCATGAACTTTTATATATAGCGTTCGAACAATAGAATTTTTTGCATATATTCGAACAATGGACTTTTCGTATATAGTATTTAATTTCATTCTAAAAGTTTAAAACATTTAAAAATAAGCCCAAAGTTTTTTTTCTTATGACACAAACACGCATCACAAATGACGCCAACACAACGACACCAAAAAAAATACATCAATGGTTTCTGATCGAGACTTCGTAAAAAATTTATTATCAATTTCCAAATGGTTGTGTTCAAAAGATTCGATTTTAATTTGACTGTTTCTTTGAAATTGTTGTCTTATGGGATGGATCATTTCCAATTGTAGATATGGGAGTGAATTTTTCGTAGATAGATTGTGAACATTGAAGGTTATAAATATACATGGACTTTTCGTAGATAGACTGTGAACATTAAGGTGTTATTTATACATGGACTTTTGTGAATATTTATGTATTGTACCGAAGTCATTATATTCAATATTAATAAAAATAAAGAATATCTTCAATTGTTAAAAAAATAATTTATTCAATGAGAAAAATCATCGATGAAAGTAAAAGTTTATTTATATCATCTAATCGAATTATTATTAATTCAATGAAAATAAAATCTTTCCCCTTTTTATTTGATTTTTTCAGACAGTTTTCAATATGATGATATTATTCGTTTATGATCTTTAAAATTTAGTTTTTAGAAATATCATAGTCGTTGTTAAAGAAACATAAACGAAAATTAGGATCAATATGATAAATTTCCCTTTATTTGCCTCGTATAAAACCATACTTTTAGACGTCGCATCAAAATTTATATTATTTCTAGAGTCACATGTAAACAAGATTTAATTAAACTTAATATTTTAATAAAAAGAACATATACAGCAATACATAGTGATTTTACCTTGATATTGATTTTGAAGTTATGATTCGACTCTTGTAAATGGCATTTGGATAAATTAGTTGTATGCTTTTCTGCAATTTCACCTCCATATCAAGTTTTTTCCATCATGGCTTCTCTAATTTAAGACACTCTTTAATTTCTTCATTAAAGAGCTGAAATATTGAAAATGCAAAGTATTTGGTTCGTAAATGTATTAGCACCTCTGTACTCATATATGGACTACTCCACAAATTTTTCGTTGAGATTTTTCTATATTCGCTGGAATGCTAAGTCAAAAATCAGCAATTTGAGGGTATCTCTTTGTTTTACTTACATGAATATGAAGTAGAGTAAAGTTCGACATCACTATATTTCCAGGATGCAGGTCACAATGAACAAATCTCTTTTCGTGAATTGTTTTTAGATTTTTAATTACATCCTATAAATATTTTAATTTTTTTTCTCCCCGTCAATTTTTTTCGTAATTAAAATTAATATATTTACGGAGATCCATAACGATAAGTCATAACAATCAAGTACTTGTATTCATCTTTAACTGAGTTTTTAGTTATTCCGTAACAATTTAAAAAACATCAGAGCAGCATTTAAGCGCAGTCTGAATCTATATTTGAAAAATTTTGATTAGATCAGAAAACAAAAAAGTAGCACGCTATGCATATTCATGTACTTAGAATATGTTCGTTTTAAAAATTCTGGAGTAATTTGTTTTGAATCGTGTAATGATTTCAACACAATTTCGAATTCTCCTATTCGTTTAAATTTATTTTCCTCATGATCCCATTTGTGAATTGGTCCATCCAACCAGGTTTGTCTCAAAACCTCCTTTTTCAAGATATCCATCGTTGGTAAACCTTTCAAAAGGGATCATTCAAATAATGCATCTTTTTTAATTTCGTTGCATCCTTTCACTGGATTGTCGGGATATCTTTATCTCCGCTAGACCATTCACTCATAAAGATTAGCTTGTGATAAAAGAAACATTCAGAGCAATATTCATACAACGTCAACATTTACTGCAATCATGAATATTCGATTCCATCTTTGATTCACTTTATTAAATGCGTTTACACCAACTTACAACATGAATTAATAGAAAAACAAAAAAAAGATGTAATGATTAAATTCTATATGAATGATGTGTGGCAAGAAGCTTCTATTTGAGTGTTTACATGTATTTTTCTTATTGTCATTCATGGGGAGTGTTGTGCTAGTATCCAAGATCAATGTGTGAATCTAACTTTTTGTGTTATAATAAAAAATGTTTCTTACGGGATTTTATTGCATACTTCACGAATAATAGACGATATTATAATACATTTGAATGAGGTTGGTATATATTTTAAAAGGTGTATTTTACCGTTACGGTATTTTATATTGCTATCGTTATTATTATTATTATTATGAACCCCTAAATTGATTCTGCGTTAACGTTAATAACGTCAGAATTGCGTGAACTTTGAAGAGTATAAGAAATCATAGTATACTGCTAACTTACGCTCGATTTTTGTTTTGTAAAGTGCAGACTTTTGTTACTACATGTGTTATAATTGACTGGTCATGAATCACTGCATACCGATGTTTCCGATGTTTTTGCATACATAAATAAAACATTTACTTTGCACAAAGAGTTCTTATATCAAAAACGTAATTTTTTATGAAATCCATAACAATGATTCTTTTATTTATCATTTCAATACATTTAATTGGCATACACTCATAGAAAAGAAGAGCTACAATTGAATTCAATTGGAGTAAAAAATTGCATCACATTTGGAAGATAGCAATCCCATATGGACATATAATACCAACGCTGCGTGATAAATTAACTGTACGGTGTGTACGTAATTGGATATTCTAATATGAATGAAATTAAAAGTTTACCTATATTTTGAAATCTGTTAATTGGATCTTCCTACCAGTTTCCAATAATGCTTTATTATTCGTTTTATTATGATCTTTGAAAATTATAGTTACCATCGTGCGTTGTTAAAGTAACATAAACGAAAATTAAGACCAATTACTGTGACATCAAAGTTTACCTTCAATTGTTTCGTTTTGGACATATGAACTGGCTTCGATAATTATATCATATTCAGTAGTTACATATTCTAGAGCTACATGCGAAAAATTATTTTTTAATATGTAAACTTTATATTTTAGAATCTTATTACTGTTTACGGCAATCAATAATATAGTGATTATCGTCTTCATTCGGATTATTAGAATATACAAATTGACACTTGTAGAACTAATATTCGATATAAACTCTTAATTAATTTGAAAGTTAAAATATTTTATATTTAGAAACAAAAATTTATCAGTTTGAATTACAATCAACTCGATAGTAAAGGTTTAACTTACGTGAATGGCATTTGGGTGGATTTGTTGTTTTTGTTTATGTTCATGGGAATGACTTTTCTTTTTCTGTTTTAGGATATGCTGAAGATGCAAAAGATTCAGTTCCCACTGATCTCTATCATAGTTAGAGTAAGTAAACCGGATAAAGCCTTCAAGTTCCAATTGGTATGTTTTTTGAATAGGATCCAACATTTTCAAACAATAGATTTGCACCATCCGAGATTACTTCTTCATAGATGGAGTCATTCCATAGATTTCTTGGTTAGTTTTTCTATATTTGTTGGAATGGTAAGTCCAAATCAGCAATTCGAGGAATATTAAATATTACCAGGATGAAAGTCACGATGCACAAATTTCTCTTCGTGAATATTTTGAATGATTCTAGAATTTTAAGATAATAATATTTGTTATAAAAAGTATAAAAATCTTGAATAGAGATTAGAGTTGTCAGATATTTTTTAATTTTTCTTTTGATTTCTTGTAGAGATTTATATCAGATCTCTTTTCATATATCAGTATATTTGATACAAAAGATGAACTTCTTAACTATTATAATATTATAATATTATAATAAATAAGTGTTATCAGGTTATAACTAGTTACAATCTTAGTAATTTTGAGTTGCAATATTATCATTATGATAAATAGAGTATTACTGTGTTATAATAGTTATAGCATCACTACTTGATACATAAATTAAATCTATTTTTGAGTTATCAGATTTCTTGTATTTATCATATAACTATATCTAAGAATTTTATATATTAATATAAATAATCTAGTTATATTAATTATTATATAAAATACTGAAATTTAGTTATTTATCTTATTTAATAAAGTATAGGATTTGCATAAGATCAAAATATATTTCATATATTTTTTTCTTTCTTATGTATATTACTATAAATAAGAAAAAATTCTAAATATTAGAAGAAAATTTTTAAATATTAATCTAATGTAAAGATAATTTTAATCAAAATTTTAATGCTATTAAGTACTTAAATTTTAAATTTATTATAAAATAAGAAATTTTTAAAAATTCATAAATTTTTTGGTATATGTAATACAAGAATTAACATATAATCTATAAAATTTGGCTTGATCACAATTTGTTTGCTAAGAAATTCCTGAAACATATAAAGTATAAATGCAGCATACCAATATAACTTATAATCTATTATTATTTTTCAAAATCTGACTCTATTAGCTTGTAAACTAAGTTTAAGCTCTTTAAAACTAAAAGAATTTTTTAAAATTATATAGAATTTTAATTCTATTTTAAAGTTGACTATATTTATTGGATCCAATTAGGCTTCCTGCACCAATAGATAAAAAACATATTTAATGTATAACAAGCTCGAATAATATTTAATTTCAAAAATAAATTAACATTAATACAGTTTTATAAGTTCGGAAATGTCGGTATTTTGGGCCCATCGAGATTTTAGGTATTCGAGACTCTGTAAGTCGAGATTTTGATAAATCAGGATTTAGGCGCCGGGATGTTTTAAGTCGGAATTTTGTGAACTTTGGGATGTTGGGAAGTCGAGATTTTGGGAATGTTAAGATGTTGGATTTGGAGTAGATCCATTAAATTTGATATACAGTGCGTTACAAAAAAAACCATAATTACTATTTTTACTTATATTCAATGAATATTTATTTAATTCATATAA
>CAJVPS010001029.1:0-17929 GCA_910591765.1 Ambispora leptoticha | reverse complement strand
CGCGCGACTAATCTAAACATTACGCTTCCTGCAGGTATTTATCAAATTATCCCTGATCCCACAAAGTCTGAAATATGGAATGGAATAAAGAACCGACCAAGATGATTTTAACTCTTTGCTTGGGTTAAGAATTTATAAGGGAAATAGGAGTAGACTAGCGTGTTCATTTCTCCTAACATTTTTATAAATTTCTATTTGTGTGCTACTTGATATGCTTCTTACGTGAACAGTTTAACTTAGATGTTAAAAATGTCCTAGCTGGATCTAATGAAAATGCTAAATTCATCGAATCAAATCAATCTCATTAACAACAGCACAGGCTACCAATCAAGTTAGAAAAGCAAAATAAAGCATAAATTTTCCTTTCTTCCGAAAAAAGTTCAAAAAATTAGAGATCATCTCTTCAAATGAAGTAAATAGCTAGCAAAAGAGTTGTTAAATTTTATAGAACTATAATAATAAATTCTTTTAGGAGCGTATATGTTATAATATTAATATTATTTGTATCTTAGGCAAATGGTTGTAATGAATCTCAGGACATAATTATAAAAAACAGAGTATAGTTAGAATTACAAGAAAGAGGGAAAAATTGATTATTTTTGGCTATGATTGGAATTGATTGATTATTTATTTAATTAAATATCATGTACTGGATATAATGAACTTTAAATTCATGAACTTTTTATTTGATAGAACCACTGGTTTGTTATAAACAGCTTAGTATGACGTGTGCATTATTTATTTAATCATAAGTGGGTTAATCTCATTATTCATAAAATTTGTTGAAATTCTATACAGTTCTGTCAGCAGTTGGTTTTTATTAAAAATAAAAAAATTTTAATATATTTATATTGTAAATCTCCGAAAATAAGTTACCAAAATAAGCACCATATGTCATCATTTCGGGCTGAAAAATTAAAAGTTTGCTAATTCGGGTAGAAATTCCTTAAAAAAATACCGTGTAATAGTCGTCTAAAGGGTGACTCGATGACTATATGCGTGAGAAACAAAACAAAAATATGCGTCTGAGTAGAAATTCTCTTAATATATAACTTTTGAGACTTTTCGATCTGAAGAGGAAGGGTTGCTTATTTACGGTACTTCCGAAATAAGCTGCCTCCTGTTTTTGAGTCAAAAAGTACTTGCAATGTAAAGTTTAATACATGTACATTTAATCCTGAAACAGCCGAAATTTTTTGCAAAAAAATAATAGCTTATTTCGGGGAAATAAATATAATCATAATATTTGTATGATTTCTTCTTCTATAGCAATGCATTCTTGAATGCATACTTTAAGTAGCACCGCATTCTTGAAGATTCTCACTTCTTTTACTAACGCAATGAGAGCATCTTGTGACACGCTCTGTTTTTTTCTTTTAAGAACTGACCAAACATTCTCTATATGATGGCCATGGTAAAACACGGTTTGGAAGTCAATGTTAAGAACGTCGCCCGAGGTGTATTTGATCATTATCGTGCTGAAAGAACCACCGCCAATTCCAAAACATGTTAGTTGCATTTTCATATTAGTGAATATTGAGGATTTGATGATAAAGATGGCGATCCGTATTTTGCGTAAAGGTATGCATGCCTACTTTCAATGCACTCCACACGTGAATTTTAAATGTGTTTCGTTACCATGCATGACCGATGTCTCGAGATGACCACTCAAATCGCAAGATATGAATGATGCACGTCGTTATTTTCAGGGTTCAGGTTTTAAGGTAGTTTCATATGTAAAACTATCGAGAAACATGTATCACGTTTGTTTTGATTTTTGTGTTACGCCAGATTCCAACAAAAATGCCAAGGAATAAAACAAATACGATTTAGTAAATATTTTGGCAATCGAATAAAATAATGAGTACCTTGTTTTCCTGATTAATCGATATTGATCGCTCTGCACCGTCATTACTTTCTGCCAAGAACTGTAACTTTTGATTGTTGCTGTTGTAATTTTTGGGTATTGAAAAAAGGCACATCAATTTGTTAAATTATACTCCACGAAAATAAAGATACTAAATTTGCTTCGAGTCCCCGATAAATACATGTATTTGGATTTGTATAATATTAGATAGTTTGTTAAATCAAAATACAGTATGCAAACTTCTCGGCAACTTGACTATGAATTATTACAGAGTTTTTGTCAAGAAAATTTTTTTAAACTATTTTTAAAATATTCGTGTAATGCATCATTAATTATTAATGATTCACTTGTTTAATTTAAAAACAATAGACTTCACGTGTTCAATTCTAATTATGTTAACAATATTGTATTACTTAATGTATTTTTTTAACAATGAATACTAGAAATACAAGTTTAACTAAATTATTAACCACTCGGATAAAAGTAATTTGTTTTGTTATTCAATTAGAAGAATAAGCCAACGAGATTGAGAATGAGAGCACCAAAGCCAGAAGCTGCCATGATGTCAATATTATTGTGGACCAAAGAAATACCAGCATTTGGACTTGGGCTTGCTGAAGAGGAAATGGATGAAGAGGAGGATGAAGAGGTGGAAGATGCAGAAGGATTTGTTGCAGCCGTCGAAGAAGCGCCAGACATCAAGGAAGTACCAGAGGGAGAAGAAGTGCCAGAAGGAGAAGAAGTGTCAGAAGGAGAAGTGCCAGAAGAAGAAGTGCCAGAAGGAGAAGAAGTGTCAGAAGGAGAGGTGCCAGAAGGAGAAGAAGTGCCAGAAGGAGAAGAAGTGCCAGAAGGAGAAGAAGTGTCAGAAGGAGAAGTGGTGCTAGAAGGAGTAGCAGATGAGCTGTCAGCTAACACCTGGGACAAAGCGATAATTACAATTAAGAGGAAGACAAAGAATTTAATTTGTTTTCCGTTCATTTTTTATAATTTGGTTAATAATGTTTAAAATTAGGTTTAAATTTTTATATGAAAATCTAGAAAAAGGACTTGGGAAATTCGAGGAACGTCTTGTCATTATATAGCCATTACTGCATTTTTTCTCACATATGTTCTAGGTAGAACATATTTTTATCCATACATTTAGAACAATGAAGATAATACCTTCTTGGGATAGGTATTTAATTGGAATGTATGAGAATGAAAATATCCTTATTTGTTTTTAAAACCATGTTTATCATTGTTAATAATTTGGTTAGTACTGTCCAAATAAAGGGGGACCGTTAGAGCTGTGTATCCACGTGACATTGTGTGCGCGGGCAATATGATTGGCTGGACACGTATTCTCATCCAATCAAATGACAACACTGGTATGCTATGTAACAGTAACTCAAAACTATATATGAATGCAACCAATTAGGAAATATGTGATTATCAATGCTTCATTGGGAATGTATTAATTAAAACATAGCGATAGCATTTATCACGGTTAAGGGGACATGTATATGTACAGTAAATTTGTCTTCCTGCCATTTTTAATTATTCAAAGACAGTTTTAAACACTGATTTTCTCGAAATATTCACTTTTTATTTCTTGTGTCGGATTCCAAATCGGGTAGTGGGTACATAGATGCACTCGAGAATTTATTATATGTATTGTTCATGTATTTAAAATAATAACAAATTATGTAATTATTCACATAGAAAAAATCCTCAAATCTACAAAGTTTGAAAATGTTCAGCCTTTGAAACCAATTATTTTGAAACCAAATTTTGTACAGATTAAGTCTAAAGAACAAAGTTACGAAGCTAAATTTACATTTAGGTTGAAAAAAATTACCAATTGAAAAGATTTGCCCGAGCGAGCCAAGTAATAATTGTTCGTAAAGAGATTGATTTCTCATAACTGATGTAAATATTGCAAGCAAGAATCAATTAATATTGACCAAAAAAATATGTGACCTGTGCATTTAGAAAGTAAAAGGTGATTTATATAGTATCCCATGTTACATGCGTTTCAGATTATGTACAAAATCGCGTCTTGGCATTTTCAATTAGAACATTTACTATAAAGAGGAATTTATTTCATATTTCTCATTTTTGTTATTTACGATTCGGATTTGCTTTACCGCGTTGATCAAAATTTGCGCATCCTTATTGGTTTGTATTTCGGACCGATTTAATCTTACATATTTACATATCGATATAAAATTATCCCAGAATTTTTATATTGATAAAAATAAATTAAATTACATCAATATTGACCTTATATTAAAACTTTAAAGTAATATATTTTTAAAATCTATTTAATAATTTTATTTTTAGAAATTTATAAACGCGAAATTCAAGATAGTAAATTTTATATTATTTAAACAATCTGTTTTAAATTATCACCATTGCTATACATAGTCACATTTATTTATAAACATATTCTTCTATTCCTTTTATGTAATCACTTTTCTATATAATTAATTAAAAAGTCGAAATTGTTTTTTCTTAGTTATTTAATAAAAATAATATTTACAAAAGAATCTGCAATTTAAAATCATATAACATATCATGATCTTTTATATCTAACAATATTTAATCAAAGTTTACTCGATAAATTTAATCAATACTAATTAAAATATTAATAATTAATAATGATAATTATACAGATTATTTAAATCTATTTTATTATAGTTAAATTATATTGTAATGGATTTAATTAAAGTATCTTGAACTTTAATTATGAATAAAAAGCACGTTTTTTCAATACAGATTAAATATTTCCTTTTAAAACAAAACTAATAAATTAAAATTTGTCTATTATACGTTTAATATTTTATAAACAATAAAATCTCAACAACTTTATTACATATAATTAACAGAGATTTTTTTATTAAAATGTCAGTATTAATTCAAAAAATAGTTATTTTCTAAACTCAAAAATTTTGGAATCAATCTGATAATAATAATTCGGTAAAAAAAGACCAAACATATAATTTTTCTATTTTAAAATTTAAATTCGATTTAGAAAAATTTATTTTTCGACATTTATTTTCTTTATAAAGAGATAAATGATAGTTACTAGATAAGAGCATTTTAGTTTAGTTACTGGCTTTGCTAAAAATGTCTAAAGTAGATCCTAGGTGAAACTATATCATCACAATATGAGTAAACGATTAAATTCACATTTATTTCATAATGATGATAATTGCATATAAAGAACTAATCGTCAATTGAAAGAATGCAAATATTATCATTTAGTATCAAAGCGCACATTGTTCTATGATAAAATGAAAATCTAATAATAAAATGAAGATTAATATAAAGTGAACTTGATGATATTAAATAGTATTATATTAGAAAATGCTAAAAAAAGCTAAAAGAAATTTAAAAGAAAAAAATAACTTTATCGAATGTTCTTTATTCTTCCATTAATTAAAAGAATAGACCAACAATCAACATGAGAAACGCGCCGACACTAAGAGCATTTGAAGTACCAACAAATTTGTAGGAATAAGAATCAGATGAGTCATCTGAAAGACCAGTCGGAGAATTGGTAGAAGATGGAGAAGCGGTTGGTGTATCATCAGAAACAGTGGTCGTTGTTACAGTTGTATCAGATGGAGCTGAAGTTTCAGGAAGTGTTGTGGAAGGTGTATAAGTTGTTGTTACGTTTGAAGCTGCGGTAGTAGCAGTTGAATTTGAAGGCCAGCTGGAGGTTGGTACTGTAGTATTACTAACAGTAGTTGTAGTTGATGTAGTATTACTAGTAGTAGTTGTAGGTTTTGTCCATGAAGTAATAATAGTTGGGTCTTGAATTTGAGCACTTGCTATTAGAATAAAGCAGAGCATTAACGATAAACCAAGAATGATTTTTTGAGTCGTCATTTTATTAATATTCTTTGCTTTATAAATTTGGTATTTTTTCAGAAAGTAAAATTTAATAATATCAAACGAAAGACAATGAACCTTTGCCTGAGTGGCTATATATACTTTTTTTATCAGAATTCATTGGCACATTTAAAAATATACTCGGCATTTTTAAATGGGAACAATATTATGGTTGATCGTTTTTTTTCATATATTTTTATCGTTTATATGAGTCTATCTTTAGGATAAATTTATGAAAAAAGCATGCTTATGCACTAATAATTTTTTAGTATGAGATAAATATGATATTATTGACATAAATTGGTAATAATCTGGCATTTTACCATAAAAGTTTAGTAAAAAACCCGAGTCTTTTCTCTTTTTTGACCATTCTTTGTAATTTAAGTATTTTCATACTATAGTTATTTTAATAACTGATGGTGTGATCATATTAGTCGAATGATTTAAATGTGCGCAAGCCGAGTGAAACCAAGAGAATTTTTTATAAAAATATCAGCTTAAATCACACATTAAGTTAGGCTAATAATTGATTCAACTTTCGGGAAGGAAATCTCAAAATTGTAAATTGAACGTGACTAGCATATTACAATCATGACTTGAATTATGCGTAATGCAAAACAATGTCACCCATACGTTAATCTTAAATGAAGCAATATCGATATTGCCAAAAAAAATTAAGTTGATGTTAAATTTGATTTTTCATTTGCACTTTTCGTGCAATCGATCTTTTTTTCGATTCCAAATGCCCATATTAAATTGGCATGTCATTGGAGTCGTAAAATTAATTTTCTATAATGAGATTTTCATCATACATGTAATATGGTGCTCTTAGCTCCCATATAAGGCAAAAGAAAATTAAAAACATGATACCTTCAACAATCGGGATAGTACGGAAAAAATGTCATACTATATGTCGTTTTACAATATCAAAGTTATTTTAAAACGTTCTGATAATTTTCCACGGCTCGGGGTCTCGAATGGAAAACGTACATCAGTAAAGAACGTGCGTACAATAAAATCACCAACAGAATGGCGGGTTTTTTGGTGACGATTTTGTTCGTCATTTTCCTGCAAAATGTACCAGGATTAAAAAAGATTTTTTTAAGAACTCAAGTGATGTCACGTTGCGTATAACTTTCATTCATTTGGCACCTCATAACATCACTATTACGTGCTATTTATGTGAGAAAGAAACGATCGAGGATTAGTGGGAGATGAATTGGTCTTTTGAGTCCCTCGCCTATGGTGGAACGTTAGGTTGTTGCTCTGATAGTCTTTTTGTTTCCGTTACTCAGAGTCGGATATTTAATTTTACCCAGTAACTTCTTCAGATTTCAGACACATTCACCAATACATGTAGATTGAATTCCTCGCATGTATTGGAAGAGAAATACGCAACTTAATTATTATTTAAAAAATTAGCAACAATTTTATAATGGCTTGCAACTAGCTAATTATTATTCGAACTAGTGTTGTAGGTGAGCATATCCATGTTTATTGATATAGTTTTGATAACGTTATTAGATAAATATGTGATTATAATAAATTCTTGTATTTAATCTCACAATTAAATTAACAATTAAAATTATTAAAATATGGTCAAAGTACGGTTAAAATGATGGTGATTTTGGTTTGTTATTAATGGAAACTCTTTTTGTGAGAAAAATTTTATAGCTAAAATTGATTCTTATTTTGTCAACTGACTAAAATTCCAATCTATTTTGTTTTACAGTCCCTTTTTTAGAAAATAATATTTTTCTTAAATAACAATTCTTTCCATGATTACTGGATCAATAGTGGTTTTTTAAAAAATCGAGAATTCTTGATCTTGTTATAAATGTAATTTTGGTCTTTACGGGAAACTAGCAAACAAAATATTTTATTACAACTATTGGTGCAGATTTGTGATACCGCATGGTTACGTCAAAATGATATGTCACGTTAAAAGTGTAATAACGACGTATGCCGTAACCAGGTATTTGAATATAACTTGGTTTGATTTTGAGAATGATCAATTAAAAAGATCGTGACGGCCGTAGCTTTGGTTTCAAGAACGATTAATTAAAAAGTCTAAAAGTTAAGTAGAACGAACCAAATTAAACAAGCAAATTATGATGGTCACAGAAAAAAGATGGAAATATGTTATTAAAGGTAAGTCAGAACACGACGACGAGGCCAAGTGTTTCAAAAAATAATGATGATCAAATTTTAATTTAGATCATATCCTCATACATACAAAGTTTTGATTAATACTTCGGATACTAGTGTTGAAAGTAGTGCTTTAATCCCGAGAACCTTGTTGACATCATTTTAAATGTTGAATTAGATGATTAATAAATAAATCATTTTGTTCTTTAAAATTCATTCTTTTTTTTCGAGAATTTACGTACATTATGTTATGTATCTATGTTACGACATACGTCAAATGTTATGGCATACGTCTAATATTACGACGAATGTCAGTTGTGACTTTGACGTGTCGTCACTTCATGAGTTATGTCTTAGGAGACGTGAAACAACATTACGGCATCACCATAAGTCGGCACCAGTAATGACAATTAATTTTGTTTTATTAAATGTTTGTGCAGAATTAACTGTATTAACCGCTTCGATTCAAGACGACAAATATTTTCGTCGGCTGTTTGTCGATTAATGAATTTGCTTTATTGAATCAAATACTGCGGATCATTTACGCTTCGATTTTCAGGTGCAGACTGCGTGGTCACGATATTCTTGTTTGCTGTTGAGATAAGAAAACAGATATTGTGTAAATATTGTAAACTGTGAGTATAAATTTTAAATTTTTTTAATCAAGTATTGGGAAACAACGAACTTCTATATATCTTAACTTCATCAATTGTACATATTATGCGCGTTGTCTTTTGAATGCAAAATCTCATAATATTTTTATATGTATTTTGATTAATGCTAAAGAGCAAATAAAAATGAGCTTGTGAAAGGAGTATTAAAGATTATTACTATTGATTTCAAAAAAAAAGGAATGATTCTATCAAGTACTCTCACTATTGAAAGCGATTAGATAAAAGAAAAATGGTACTTTTTTCTCTAGCAATAAATAGATTCACGAAAAAGGAAAAAAATTTTATTCGATGTAGAAAATTTAGTATTCTATCTTCGCGTCTCCAACAAACATTTCATCGTACCGTTCCATATCAACTCCCCCAAAATTTTTTTTCAACAAATAGGTTTGTTCATCGTCAAGGAATAAATTCCCGTCAAAATATTCATAATTAGGAAAACTGATATAACCTTCTGATCTGCAAGAATTTGATGTATCAGGAGTTGAAATTGCCGAATTTCTCGATGATTCTCCATCGGAGCTAATAGTGAAGGTTGTGGTAGAATTAAAAATCGATTTACTTGATTTTCGATGAAGTGTCTTTTTCATAGAACGTATTGAGTTGTGACGCTTAATTGTCGGAGAATAAGAAAAACTGGGAATACGTTGCAATAGCCCTTTTTTGTTGGGATCTGATGTGAGGGTGTCTTGCTGTAATAAAGGATGGTCTTTTGAATCTTCAGTCAATGAATTACGACGGCGCATGAAAATTGGCATATTCGAAAATAAGTTGTTCATTTTCAAATGAGAAAAAAATATATTACAAAAGAATAGAAAAATTTATAAGTGTCCAAGGAATAATATGAGTAACTTTTGGAGATAATAGCTTGATTGCAATGATATTAGTAATATTAATTACAAGTTTTTGAGCTTGAATTTATTTCTCCGAATTCTCGTTATATTTATAAAAAAATTAAATGATAAAAATCTTGTCAAAATCATTTATCTCGAATACAATTTAAGAGAAAAACATGCATTTTAAGAACATAAAAAAGACGCGTGCGTAATGGAGGTCATAACGATACCGATAAAACTGCATTTATTAAATTTGACATCATCAACAGTCGATCCTTTTTTTCTTCATGATGTATATTTTAAAAATATGCTGATCAGATTAACTAATACGGTATAATTTAAAATGATCAATTATCCTTTAAATTTGAGGGATATGATATTTTTCGCGTTTTGAACATTTATATTTAAAAAATGCAATAGCAATTTACACGCCAAAATGACAAATTAATTAAAGAAAAATAATTCAAAACTTAAATTCATACAAGCATTAAATTGCTTATATACTTATGAATACATGTAATTAACTTGATAAGATACCTCTAAATCCTGAGATCCCGACTTTATTATGAATTATTTGTATAGTCGATTCATATCTACGTATAGACTATTAAATAGAATTATTAAAATACATCTATACAAAAAATAGCTAATTTTATTGAAATAATAATTCTCATTATTAAATAAGTCTGTCACAATCAACACTTGCAGTAACAACATTGGTCACAGGACGGATTTCAAATAACATATCAACTCTCAAACCTATTATGTTAGTAATAATGGGTTGATATATGACGCCATCATATAAAGTACATTAGGCACCAAGAGTAACGCCCGATTTTTTAAAAAATGAAATCTCCAATTTATTTTATTTCTAGCTTATATATATGAAAATATTTTTTACCACTAGCTAATGCATTATTAGCTCTTCATATGGTTATAATATCGCTTTGATTTCTCAAGGCATTGAGCCTACAACCTCCTCAAAAACCAACACATCGGATTTCCTTCAGAGTAGTCTTGAGCTTTTTCATGATCCTTGGGAAGCTTTTGCACTTTGAATATTGTTCTCTAATAACTTGCAGACATCTCTATGAAGTTTGGATCAGAAGGATACAATATTCGTTGATTTTCTCTATTTGATGACTTCTTTTCAATTGTAAATCAAGTGTTATTTTTTTGAAACATCATGTTCTCTCAAATTAATGAACAAATTATATTATGAAAAGGGACCAAATAATCTTCAGGTGAGCTTTGCACAGATTTTTTATTGCCAATGTCATGAAATGGTTCAGGATGTCTTTTGTGTACATGAGTTTACGGTCTTTCAGATAGTGGTAAATTTTCGTTTTCCCCTCTCGTTTGTGCTTGGCATGAGACCATCATACTATTATTACCAGGTTATGGCACATTTTTCTTGCAGCTGCTTGACACTCACAATTCAATAAAAATCACTATTTTATCCTTGTCAAAGATAGCCAACTGGTACAATAGATATCATATTTACATCTAAAAAAATTCATCTAGTGTATGTCTAAGAAAATAATTAGGATTAACAATAACAAAAAGTGGAAAAACGCGATGCATATATTTACACACGCAAATCGGGTGTTACTTTTGATGCCTATACAATTTTCATAATCACAATACATGTACTATACCTCTCTATATTTATACTGTCAGAAACAGTTTTTATAAAAATACAAACTATTTTTGGTCTGGATCCAATTAGTTACATCAGATTGTGTCATATATGAAATATTTCCAAATGATAAGATAAATGATAATTAATAAGAACACGCGATCAATAGTGTCTACAGAATGAAAAAATTCGAAACCCCGACATTACCCAAAATCTCGAAATACTAAAATCAGAATCTGGAGATATTAAAATTTTTACGAACCGTTTATCAAAATCGTATACGTTAGTGGCAATATTTTATTATATAATTTTGTTTGGATTTGAATATATCGGAGATTTTGATGTTGGAAAGTCGAGATTTTAGTATTTCAGAATTTTAGGATCAGGATATTGGATATGTCGGTCTTTGTTTTCTTGAACTAATGCTTCGCTAGTTTTTCGGAGTAGATCAATTTTTTTGCTTCTCTTCTAAATTAATTTGAGTCGTATTTTTTTGATTTTTTAATTTTTCCAGTTCTTTTTCATGTTCTTCTTTTAATTTATTGTATTTTAAGATGTTGGGCCAATCGTAATGCGATGCATCCCGCAAATTTCTTAACCAAACCAATTATCCATATGACGAAATAACCTAAATTATGAATCGGTGCAGAAATTGTAAAATGACCCGGATCTTTAAGCAGCTGATTTAATTAAACAACATACGATTTTAAATTATAAATTATGCAACTTTATAATTTAATCAAATTTTTACTTGCACAAGACTTTTATAATGGATTTTTAAGTGAATCATAAAAGGGAACTGCTATTCACACCATGTTTTGTCATATGATATAAAATTTCCAAGAGTAACTCAATTTATTGCCTCTTTGGGATTCAATACCCAGTGGCGGTAAACGAGTGACGGCATATCGTTCGATTCTTTAATTCTGATGAATCTTCTGATTATTGATATCACATCCATTTTAATGATTTGTTTGAATCTTGAATTTCAATTTGATTTATCGTTATACTTTTATTTAGACCCGAATCAGGGACCCGGAAAAATTTAGATTCATAATACATGTAGTCGTTACTAGTCATGTGATATGGCCTGAATTACAATTTAATTTCCTAATGCTGGCCAAAATCCAAATTTTTCCTTGAAAAGGTTATCTTCGTGTTCCTGTCCGAATGAAGAATGAAGATCAATTGCATGTGTTAACACCTGATAAATTGCCACCTTAACTAAAAGATCTAAGCAAGCCTTTATCCTTGTTTGGTTCTTGATGTTTTTAAATTTTTATGTACAGATGTAAATGGCTGTATCAGATTCGGCCTTTTTGTCCTTATGGCTATGGGTGCGATTTTCTTTCTTCAAATGCTTCTACTTTATCATACATGTATAACTTAAGAATTATTTTATGCTACCAAATTACATGTTTCTAGTCATCGCAACTATTATCACAATAGTCGTATTGTAACATGCACAATTACATTCACAGTACATGTATTTCTCAAGAATAGATTACGTGAAATTAAAGTTAATGTAGATTTATCATAACTTTTGAAGGCGAAAAAAACCTATTCTATAATCAGATTTGGTTGATATATAGTAGACAACATAATAATGATGGTGACACGTCTAATCAGTTTAATGAGTTAAAATGTTGAATAATTTTATTTTACTTTTAATCTTCCAACGCTAATAACTGAAGGTAACACAAGTAAAACGATCCCATATATGAAAACTATAGTGTTGGCATTTGACCGCAGCAATAAAATTTGGCCGTTTGGTTACCGCCGAACGTTTAAGAGCAAACTCGGTCGAATGGCCAAGTGATAGTAGCAAACAAAGAAGAATGTATTAACAAATAAAGTATATTTTAAGTGTATGCATAAGATTCTACTTATATAAATTTGATTATATTTACAAGGATTAGAAATAATAATGAATGAATGTATGTATGATGAGGTTATAAAATAAAAAGGATCAAGTTTTCTAATGATACAATTTAAAATTACAAGAATACTAAAACTTAATAGTAAAGTAAAATGTATCTTATGTTCTAACATTTCCCACAAACATCTCATCGTATCTCTCCATTTCTAATTCGCTAACAGCAATTTCTCGTTTTAATAATAATCGTTGTTCATTGTCATACCAACAGCAATCGCTTGCGAAATTTTCAAATGATGGAAAGCTAACATATTTATTTTCTGATATTGAGCTATCATCGAACGATGATAATGATGTAGCTGATGAGGAAGTGGAAGATGATTTAATAGAACAAGAATCTGTTGCATCGTTGTGTTGTGGCGATGATGATGATGATGATATTGACCATAGTCGTTCTCGTTGTTGTGAAAACCGTCGTTTTGAGGTTACAGGCGGTGAGTATGAGAAATCTGGAAGACGACGAAACGTGGATTTTGGATGCGTCTCAACATCATCGGAGGATGACTTTTGATAGTTGTTGTTGATAAGAGAAAAAAATGTATTCATTTTGTTTTGGATTAATTGTTTTTTGGTATGAAAATTTTGTGTGTGTGTGTTTAAATATTAAAAATTTGACTATACAATATTGTAATAACCTTTCCTAGAGTAAGGATTAAATTCTCCTTTTTAAACAGCAAATGAACTAATGTTTCAAGTAACTTCACAATAATTATTTTTTAAAAAGAGAAATGGAGATTTATGTCAAAAGAACCGAGTATTTATAATTATTTTCAGATGATCAACACCTCAAATTGCCACTTTCTATTGAGTTTTGCAATATGTACATAAATGTAATGAGTGCGTTGATGATGTTAGTGGCATAGATAAGTAGAAGATCGCCTTTAACACATCTCAATGAATTATCAATCAAAAATCTCTCGTAAAAGCCGTGGATGCGGGTAGCTGATCATTTATTTCACTGTCCAAACGAGTTATGAGTGCAGATTATTATTGTTGTTTTCAGGGAACTTAATTGTTCCTTTTTTTTTTGCATTCGGTGTAGGTCACCGATCAATTTACTGGGGCGTTTTCAATTGTGTATCATGCCATTTTTTTTATATAAACATGTTGTGTAGCTTATCTTTACCATAATAATGCACTTTTTGCCATTTATTGTTTTTTCGGTCGATGAAATGTTTGTGTTGCGGATACGAAAATGATCCGATCCAAATTACTAGTATCAATAGTAAGTATAGTTCTACACGTCATCAATCATAAAACAATTTTCATGATTTATCATTAAAAACGTATCAGTATTGTATTTATTAAATTTCCTAATCCTTATTACGCTTTGTAACTCCGTTCAGGGACCAAAATAAGCTAACGCCACAGTTTATTTATTGCCACAAAGATTTTTCATAATAGTTTAAACACTGGATACAAGCGTATATTCATAGAGTGTGCATTGTTTGGTGGTCGGATTTGACTGTTTTAACTCCACCCAAAAATAACCAAAATTAGTCAAAATCGAAATATTAAATCAGCCCTTCTATCAAATACTAGGATCTATTAACTTGGGACCGAGCCAGAGAATGCATTTTGTCACTTATAGAGAGTACATTTATGGGAGGTTTTATCTGTAACTTGATCATAAGACACGATGCACTTGCAAACGTATCTCTACGAAAAGACATTAGTAAGTACGTACTGCATTTACATATGACCAAAACTAATTGGCGGATTGTCTTCAAACTTTTTAGTTTATTTGCCCATCGTATTATGTGATTTTTTTTATTTGTGGCCTTAGAAAGTCTTTTTAGTAACGAATTGCATCTATTATCAATTATTATCAGTGAAAAGAACCGGTATGTTTTGATGATGTGTAAGGAATATCTAAATCTGAATCGATTAACCATTTATCACTTGTACTAACATGTGTATTATAGAGTCAAAACTCGAAAGAAGGAATTTACATGTATTGTTTTTCGCAAGAGAAGAATGAAAATACGGAAAAAATTTATAATATTCCTCATCTTTACCCCCCTTGATTTTAGTATCTATTTTATTGATGCAAATCGATTGATAATACATGTACATGTTATACCAATACGTAATCTCCAATTCTAGGGTTACATTTTTGCTCTATTTGGTGTTGAGGGGGATGCATCTCAAACCTATTTTCTACATGTATCGGAGAAGCATCTAATTCTAGTAACAAAGGGATAGCGAAAAAAAGTCAGATCATATGATTCCGCTCTGTCTTCGACCTGATAAAAATTCCAGTATCCTCTTTCTTCTCTTAGCGTTTCAATTGGGGGTTAAGATTACATAATCAAACACTGAACAGTCAAACTCCTAAAGTTCCATCTTTGTTGCATATGAACATTCAGAGAAATTTGACCGTGTATGTAAAATTTTGCGAAGAACATTTTTGTTATCGTTATTACAAGCTAATCGGCATTTTTTCCGATCTTGTGATTTGATTGGTCAAGGATGATATCGGAAACATATTGGAATCCCATGATCTGGCTTTTTTTCGCTATCGCTTTGTTTACTACATGTATATGGTGTAGGCAGTATTTTAAAACTGTAGAGGAATTCTATTTTAAATATATTACCCTACGCGAGTTAAACTTAGATATTTTTCACTATTTAATTTAAACTTGAATAATAACTGGGTCTTTTTCAAAAATCGATACATACATATATATATATTAAATGTTAACGATCAATACTATAGTCCCAATAACGCATAACAAAAATATTATGATATTATATTTCCCTCTTCTTCGGCTCATAATCTATCAACGTTCCTTTAGTATTTGTCCAACTTGATTTTGATTTTAAAATACATGTAGAATTTTCCATACAATATCCTCTAGATATTACAGTATATCCAGTTCTACACGATCCACAGGTAATTATTCAACCAAAATAGTATAAGTTTTGGATAAGACAATGAATACTATCTAACTATAAAAAATATGTTATCAAATAATGTTCTATGACGTTAACGTATTTATGTTCTATTTGTGGCTAGGTTCGACTTTTTAACATCAATCTTAATAGTAATAGCCAATTTACAAGCGCCTAAAATACCACGTGAATTATTTTTGATTGGCTGAATTTCATTATGCAAAATTACATTATTATTTTTATACAAAATTTTAATTTAGCATTACATATATGTTAATTAAAATTAAATTCTGTTTAATCGAAGTTAGTAGGAATGTTTATAGTAGATTAAATTCGTTAAACCGGGTTTCTCAAAATTTTCTATTAAGAGTGACTAATACTCAAACCAGTTTTGATAAAGAACTCAAAGCACTTTGTCTAAATAAAAATATGTTTATTAAAAGGATATTTATATTCATTTAGAGTCGAAAATTTACATATCGATATTAGATTAATTTTTGATCATCATATTAATTATTATTGATATTTCTTGAAGCTTATTTAATAATTGATTATATATATTAAATAAATACTAATAATTTAGATTTTTATACAAAAAAGAAAAATTGAAAATTATTATATTATTATTTAAGAATAATATTAATTCATATTAATTCACTTTAATTATTTAATAGAAATCTTATTATTACTTTAAATTTATATTGATATTTAAAAATATTAAAAATTAGTTTGTAAGAAATAATCTAATAATTTATTAATTTTTACTTTATTTGCAAACTCACTAGCAAAAGTATCATCAACTAGTATTTAATAAATTGTTTAATATATTACTAGCTTAGCTTTTTAATAGAAGTACATTATAAGTATATTATTATAAAATAGTATTTAATTTCTTAATTTTTTTAATTTTACAAATTATATATAATTTCATAGATTATGCTAGATTTATAATTTTATAAATTATTTTTTGAGTTTTAAATTTTAATAATCTCTTATTATATCTAATTTTGTATTATCTTTATATTATAATACTATTTAATATCATTTTTATATTATTTTTGCAATATATAAATATATATAGTTTCTTATTATATAAAAATAAGTTAAAAATCAAAGAAATTATATTAATAAAATAAAATAAATTAAAAATATAATTCAAATATAATTAATTATTCAGATATAATTATTAAAACTGAAATAAATTTTATTATTAAATATTTTTTTAGTTATACTTTAATAATTTTAAATCTATTTTTTATAATTTTTACTAACTTTGTTATAATAATTTTGCTATAATCTTCATAATTATAAAATCTTTTATAAATATCTATAAATAATATTTTTTTAAATTAATATTTAATAAATTATAACTAAATAACTATTCAATAAAATTATAAAATAAATTGATTAATTAATTAATAAATAATATTCTTAATAAAAATTATATTATAATAAAATTCTCTTCAATAATTATTTTACATTACAAAATTTAAAGTTAAATACTAAGTTTTCATTAAACTCAGTAATTCTTTAAAGTAACTATTAATTATTTTTTAAAATAATTATTAATTATTCTTTCAAGTTTAATTAATAATAACTTTTTTAAATTTAATATAAATTATTTTAAAATAAGCTATTAGTTTTACTAGCTATTTATTAAATATTATAATAATATATTATTAGTTATAATATTATATAGAAATAAATTTCTTTCTTATTAAAATTTATAGATATTATACTATTAATAATTTCATTATTAATTTATAATATATTAAACTAAATATCTTTACTAGATAATATTATTTTTAGAATTATATTAGTTAAAGTAACTTTTACTCTTGGCTTGATAATAATATTTTAATAAAGAATTAAATAAAATAATAATAATAAATCTATTAATGAATTAAATAATAGAAATATTTATAATAATTAGTATTATATAAATAAATATAATACAAAATATGTGCTAGTGTAAAAAGATTAATATATCAATATAAAATTAATAATTATTTCTAATAAAAATTATTCAAATTTTAACTAATTTTTATAATTTTTTTATAT
>CAJVPS010001028.1:0-17931 GCA_910591765.1 Ambispora leptoticha | reverse complement strand
AAAAATAAGTAAATATAATATAATACTAAAAATTAAATAAATATTATAATTCAAAAATCAAAATCAAAATTAACTTTATATAGTCAAAAGAATAAAACTAAGTAAAAGAAAGAGTACTAGTATAATTAGAAAAGAAATCTTTTAAAAGATTATTATTATTATAATAATAAGCTTTTTTATTTTTCAAATAATTTAATTCAAAACTATTTATTTTAAGCTGGAATAACAAGTTCTTTTATATATTTTTAAATATATAAATTATTATAATATTATTAGCTAATACTATCTAATATATATATTATAATTAAAGCATTATAAATATTAATATTTAAAAATATATTATATCAAAAGATATCAAAAGAGATTAAAGAGTATTGAAAAATATTAAAGAATATTAAAGAATATAAAAATATATTAAAAAATATAAAAAGATATTAAAAGATATAAAAAGATATTGAAAGATATAAAAAAATGTTGAAAAATATAAAAAAATATTAAAGAATATAGAAAGATATTTGTGATCAATATTCAAATATAACTGTTTCATCAAAATTAAAAATAATCTTTTACTATATTATTCTACTATATATATGAATATTATATTACAAAAATATAAATCTTAAATAAATATAATATATAAGATTTAAAAATAAAAATATGATAATAAATATAAAAATAAATATATAATATAAAAATAAGAATATTTATAAAATAAATAAAAATTATAAAAAAATATTAAGAAATTAAGAAATTTTATGTTATTATAATAAAATATGATTCTTCTTCAAAAAATTTTTGTTTCTACAAAAATCAATTAATAGTTCTTTCTTATTTAAGTAAAGTAACTTAGATAATGTAAACTCAAATTAATTATTGAATACTTCTTCTTTAGATTTATAAATGAAAAAGACTTTCTGTATAATATTATATAGTTTATTATATATATATTTTTCAAGAATATCTTCAATATTCTTTTAATTTCTGACATATTTCTTGAATATTTATATGATTGAATCAAAAGTATATATTCAAGTTTATAATATTAAATCATGATTTGACTATTATTATTCAATAAATTATTATAAATTAATAATATAGCTTCTTTAAGTTTAATTAGTCAATCTTTTTTCAAGATAGGTTTAACTTTTTCAGATGTAAGAATAAGTGATTCAGATTTTTCTTTAGAAGTTGTTAAACTATCAGAACTTATGAATTCTGATTCTTCTTTAATATCTTCTTTCTTAATATTAATTTTGAATTCATTTTCTAATGAGATAATAATAAAGATATTTAACTAGTTAAAGTCTAAGTCAGTAGTAATATTAACTAGTTCTATAAGTACTTCAAGTAATTCAATAATTATTTAAGAATTCAAGAGAAAAGTATTATTAACTTCAATAAATTTAGTAAATTCAGATTGCATAAGTAAATCTAAGAGTGTAATATTAATTTCCTATTCTGTATTATTACAGGCAAGTAATTTATAAATTGAGAAGATAATTATTTCAAAGAATTAATAAGTAAGTATTTTCTAATAGATTTCCTAAGAGATTTGATTATTTGAGAGGAAATCCAAGTAGATAATTAAGACATGATAATAATAATAAAAGTATAAAAGAATTTGAAAGAATATAAGATAATAGAGATAAAAGTAATAAATAAAAAGTAAAAATATGAAAGAATAAAGAAAAAGAAAAGAGAAATAAAGAAGATATTTATATAAATTTTAAACTAAAAGTTTATTATAAATAATAAGATATTAAAAATATTGAGGAAAAATAATTATAAAAATAGATAAAAATAAGATAGAAAATAATTTTAAATATAGGAGTGACAAAAATTAAAGAGGTAATCTATATGAGTTACTTAATAATAATTTGTAATTCAAAGTAATCTTGATGATTATAATAATGTTTGAGTTATTTTTTATTAATAAAATACTTGTAAATATTTCCTCTTTAATTACAAACTTTATAAGAGTTATATCTAGTATAATCATAAATATAATATAATTCTTTACTTCAAATAGATTGAAATTTATCTCTAATTATTAAGTATTATTTCATATCAAATATTAATACTTTATTTTTAATTTCAAAAATTATTTCTTTTTAAATTTTATCATTATATATTTGAGAATATTATAGTTATCATTTTTCTATATTTTATTTTGCTTTTAATATTTGTTAAGGTAACTGATTTACTATATAATATATTTATTATATTACTTTTTTTCTTCTGTGGAATCTTCTTCTAAATAAGTAGAAATTTATAATTTAATTAGTAATTTAGCATTTTGTTCATAAATTAAGAAAAATAATTTATATTTTATTGTTAAATTTTGATTAGTTCAATAGGTAAAAAGAGTAGTAGGAATAAAGATATCTCATTCTTATTCATATATTATTATTAATTTTTGTAAGATTATACATAGTATTCTATTAAAATATTTTATTATTTTATTAATTTATAGGTAATAAAATAATAAAAATTTATGTTTAATTTCAAATTTTGCTAATAATTCTTTGGCTATTTCATTAATAAATTCTAATTTATTATTTTATTAAATTTTTTTAGAATTTCTATATTTACAGATTATTTCTTTAAAAATGAATTTCATAATTATAGTAGTTTTTTTATCTGATATTATTTTAGTTTCAGATTATTTTATAAGATAATCTATTATTGTAATAATATATTAATTTTCAGTTGTTATTATTTTGCTAGATCTAATTAAATTAATAATAATTCTGTCAAAAGATTATCTAATTTTAATAGAGTGTAAAGATTATTTGATAATTTTTCTATCAGTTTGCTGGCAAGTTTTACAAGTCTTTACATAATTCTTTATATTAATTCTTATATCATTTTATTAATATTTATTTGCAATTTATTAATAGATTTCTTTATATCCAAAATATTTAAATAAAGAGCTTGAATATAAATTAATAAAAATAACTTTCATTTTATTTTCTTTGATAACTTGAAGAGATGTAGTTAATAAAGAGCTTGAATATAAATTAATAAAAATAACTTTCATTTTATTTTCTTTGATAACTTGAAGAGATGTAGTTAGTTCTTTTCTTTTATTGATTTTGTATAATATACTATTAATTTGTAAAAAGTATTTTGCTTAATTATGTATTTTATATTGTTATTCAAGAGTTAATCTTATAGAATAAGTTTTATTATTCAAATATCATTATAAATTGTAATAAGTTATTAAATTCATATTATTATTATAAAGAGAAAAGTTATTTAATAATTTTCCAAATATATTCAGGATAAGATATCAGTATTTTAATTCTTTCTTTCAGATTAATAAGTAATAATAAAGATATATTCTATAAGAAATATGATCTATCAATTTACTTTAGCAGAATAACTTTATTGATTTTTAAATAACTATCTCAAAAACTATTTCAAGTAGATAATGGTAAAATTATCTAATAGTCTATATTACTGCTAGTACTTCTTTTTTAGTTACTTTATATTTTTATTTATTTAATTTCAAGATAATACTTGTATAAGTGATTACTTATTCTCTTTTATCTTTATCTTTCTAAAATAGAATAGCTTTAAGTTCTGAGTTTGAGATATCAGTATAAAGATAGAATTTCTTTGTAAAGTCAAGATAAATTAAAATAAGTATAGTTATAAAATAGTATTTGATTTATTAAAATACTTCTTCTTGTTCTATAGTTCAAATAAAAAATTCTATATTGTGAAGTAATTTGAATAGAGAAGTAATGATTTGAGAAAATTTTTTATAAATTTTTTATAATATTTAGCTAATCCAAGAAATAATTAGAGTTCCTTAATTGTTCTTAATTGAGAGAAGTTTTTATCTAAATAGTTAATAGATCAGAGAAAATTTCTTTTTCAATTATTACATATTTAATTCTCTTTTACAAAAGTTATATTTTTCTGAATTGAATTTTAAATTAGTATTTTAAATTAATATTTCAAATTCTGCAAAATACTTTATTAAGATGATCTAAGTATTCTTCAAAAAATCTTTTGAGTATATATTAGTAAAATTCTAGTTATATTCTCCTAATGCTATATCTATATCTTGTTAAAAAGTTGCTGGTGTATTATATAATTCAAAAGGTATAATATTGAATTCAAAAAGTTCTTCTCTGGAGATGAAAGTAGATTTAGACTTATTTTCTTCTTTTATTTCAATTTACTAATATTTAGAAATTAAATCTATAGATGAAAACCAATAAGTATTTTTAAGAGAATCTATTATTTTATCAATTCTAGGTAATAGAAATATATTTTTTTGGATAATAATATTTATCTTTTTGTAATCAATACAAAATCTTTTCTTTCTATTATTTTTGAAAACTATGACAATAGATAAAGATCAAGAACTAGTTTATAATTGAATAATATTTACTTCTAACATTCTTTGAATTTCTTCTAATATGAATGATTGATCTGGAAGAGTGATTTTATAAGATTATTATTTAATAAATAATTTATTTTTAGTATGTATTTCATATTAAATTAGATTACTTTGGCCAAGTTAATATAATTCAGTTATAAAAATATCAGTATTATCTTCTAATAGTTAAGTAAGAAGTCTCTTGTTTAGTAATTAATTTTCATTATTTAATAACTTTTTCTTCTTGTTCTTGTTTCAAGAAATAAGTATAAGCTTCTTGATAATTAATAGATCCAAATTTAGCTATTTCTTGATTAAATTGTTCAAGTTTTTCTCTAGTAAAAACTGGTTCAAGTTGATTAATAGAAGCAAGTTGCAGAAATACTAATTTTCTGATTAGATTTAATAATATAATCTTCTTCTAAATTATTTTGAATAATAATACTAATATTTCTAGTATATCAAAAGTCAATAGTTTCATCTTTAATATTGATTTCTTGTTTGATAAGAAATGAGTAAGATGTTACTTAACATATAACTCTTATAGAAATTTCTATAATAATATAAATATTTATTAATATAACTCAATATAATAAAATTCTGATTATTTTCTTTTTAGTATAATAAATATTATAATTAGTATTAGTAGAATATGCTTTTTCTAATAATTTTTCTTTGTCTTGATTATTATAAATTTTAACTATATAATATTTATTATATTATTCTACAGAAATATTTTTTAAATAATTATTAAATTATTATGAAAGTTCCTTAAGTATCTGATAAATAATATTAAATTTTTCTTGTATTTCATTTAATTTGAGTTAAAAAAATTGATTTAAAATAGAAATATAATTTATTTTTTCAATTAATTTATTAATTACTACTTCCTCTGAAATCAGTTCTAATACTATAAGATATTTTTCTTTATCTAATTTAGCCAAAAATTCAGATTATATATAATTATTATATTTATCATTATTATAAAGAATTAGATATTCTTAACAAAGTTTTATATTAATATAATCCAAGTAAGTAAATTATTATCTTCATTAGAACTGAGTTATTAATAGATATATTGAAATATTTTAGTAGCAGAGACTTCTACAGAATTCTTATAGATGATTTTATAAATAAAATTATCTTTGTATATAAAATATGATAGAATTGTTTTGTTGATTTTATTATATTTATTATATACTTCTAATAATATTTCTTATTCTCTAAGCTTATTAATAGTTCTGGTATTCTTTTTCTATTTTTTATGATTAAATTAATAAATGCATTGATATTTATAAGTATAAAATATCTTTTCTCATAACTTTTAGTAATAAGTATTTCTCTGAATTCATTATATTTACCATATTAAGAGTAAATAGAAGGATTTAACTATTTTTCTCTAATATAATTATTATAAGCAATTGCTTTTTCTCTATTTATTTTGAAATAAGTTCTGGTATAATATTGATTAATATATTTTTTATATTCTTTATATCTTTCAATTTGAGAATTGAAGTGAATTTATTATAAAGTGAATTAATATAAATCAAAACTTTTCTTAACTCTTTTTATTAACAAAGAGTTCTTGTTTAACTTTATTAGTTCAGTCTTTATTTATCTTGAATTTAGTATGAAAAGATTTATAAATCTTGATAGTTATCCAATTTGCAAAATTATCATAATATTAATGATATTGATAATTAGATATAAAAAGATTTTGATGATATCAGTATTGACTATTTAATTCTTGCTAGTTAAATAATTATTAATTATTCTAATTATATTTTTGAGTAAACTTTTTGTCAAATACTTGAAATCTTTTCAGATATATTTCTTCCATCTGATTTTAATTTCTTCTTGGTAGACTTGTACTTCATAAATTCTTTTGATACTTCAAATAATTTGAAATGATATTTTTCTAAAGTTAATATCTTTTAAACTTTAATTAAAAGTTTCAATAGGAGTCCAAGCTTTTTTAATAATGATTTCAATATTATCATCATCTTGAGTTTCTTGTTATCTAGGGATATAGTATTCCAATTATTATATTATCATATAAGTTTTCTTTTTAAGTTATTATTTTTCAAATTCACTTTTAGAATCTTCAGATTTATCTTCTTCAGAGATAGTTTTATCAAATATCAGTTCTTTTTTATTATCATAAATAAATTTAATTAGTACTTTTTCTTTTTGATTATTATATTTAAAAATGAGAAGTCCTTTTCTAATATTATCAATATTAATTTTAATTTTGTTCAAGAAGTTCATTCTAATAATTACTAAGTAAATTTTGGCTTTAGTAATATCTATTTCAGTAGAAATTATAATTTTATTAATATTGAAAAGTAGATTATCAATAGCTTCAAGAAATTATTTTAATACTTTATTTATATTAGATATAGAGATATTTGAATTGTATTATATTTTTAATCCTATATCTTTAATAAAATTATATATAGTAATATATTCAGAAGTACTAGTATTAATAATTAAATCAATAATATTCTTTCTAACTTTTGCTTCACATTAGGCAGATGTAATTTTGAGTTTTATTTAAGAAATACTTTTCTTTTTTTTTAATTTGAATGCTATAGCTTGATATATTTCTTTTGATAACTAAATTCTTTGTAAGTGTGAGATTTAAATAAGTTAAACAATAATTATATTTGCTTTTTGTTAAGCTAAATCTTCTAGAATATCATAGAGTTTAGTTATGATAATGAGTACAGATAAAGTAATTTTGCTTTTCTTCTTATGAATAGTTTTTTTGATGAGTTCTTCTTTAAGTATTTTAGATGATCTAGTATTATTTATATTCTAATTAAGAATAACTTTAGAAGTATCTTCTTATTCTTCTTCTTTATTATCATTTGGTTCTTTATTTTTATTAATTACTTTTTTATGAGATTAATCTATAGGTCTAGTTTTATAAGAAATAGTTCTGAAATTTTTGAACTTTCTTTCAGCAGTCAAGTATTCATATATATTAAATAATGAATTTATATTATCTGATTTGATAGTAATATCTGAATACTATCAGTAAGAGCTTGTATTTGAGCTAATAATGCATTTTGATTATTATTAATATTTGCCTAATTTAATAATATATTATTTTGTTGCTGATTATTTTTATTTATTCTTTGCTGATTGTTTTCAAAATTATTTTAATTATTTTGATATTATTATAGCTAAAAATAATTAGAATAGATATAACCTGGCTTATCATAATTATAACAAGTTAAAACTGATTTAGGATTTTAATTATTAGACCTATAATTAGAATTATTTTTATTATAGTTAGATTCTTTATTAATTTTAATACTTTTTATTTGCTAGTTAAGATCTTGAAATATTATCAGAATAGCATTCAGTATTGAGTTATCTTGAGTCTAAGATGGATAATATTCATAGATTAATATATCTATATCTGCTTTCTTTATATTCTTTATGACTTGTATCATATTTAAAAAAGTTCTATCAGTTAAGATCTAAACTTATTTTCTAATCTCTGGTTTGAGTCCTCTTCTATAAGTTTAGATTTTATATTCTTCTGGATATTCATTATTAGGATCTATTTTATAAAGTAAATTAATAAATATATCTGTATATTCTTCTACAGTATCAGTTTATTATAAGTTTTTAATTTTATCTTGCTATTAGTTAATTTATTCTTGAATTTGAAAGTAAGTTGCAAATTGATGACTAAAACTATATGACTAATCTTGATTAGTATTTCAGACTATTAATCTAGTAAAATCATCTTTACTTCTTTCATTATATTACAAGATAATAGCAGTTTCTAGATATTCTCTAACTAGTTAAACTTTTTTTACATTTGTAATATTATTAGCTTGTATAGTAATATTAAAGTCTTTAAGTTACTCAGTTGGATCTTGATTATTTTCTTGATATTTTCTAATAGAAATGATAATTTTCTCTATAGATTAGTTATTTTGATTAGCTATATGATTAGCAAGTATTTCAAGAGCTTGAATCAGATTATCCAAGTTATTATTTGATTAAGTTATTTGGTTATTTTCTTCTTTTATTTAATTGTTTTCTTCTGAATTGATTTAAATATCTTCTTTTGAATCTGAATAATTATTATTTTCTTCTGATTTAAAGATTAATATAGATTATACTAAAGAAATAGAAGTATCTTCTGAGTTTTTAGTTCAGAATAATAACTATTAATTTTACTATAATCAGAAAGGATTCTTGGTTAAAAGATAAAGTCTTGATAGATAAATTGTTGATAAAATTATAATTAAATCAAGTTATTCTTCTTGAGTATTGATATAGTCAAATATAAAGATATTTACTAGTTATACTATTCTTTATCTTAGTCAACTAATATATATTTTACTAAGATCAAGTTAAAGTAATTCTTGAAATAATAGATATGTAATTTGATTGATTAATATTGCTTTAATATTTTCTATAAGTAAATAAAATATATAAAATTATATAAGAATTTGAAGTTTAAGAGAATGATAATAAGAACAAAAATCTTAAATAGGTATTCTAATAGTAAAATTAAAGTCTTTATGTGCTTCAAGATGATAATTAATAGATAGTCTAATTAAAGAATAATAATTAATCATGAAAATTCAAGACATAAATATTTATTAATTATGGATAATAAAAGAAGAGATATATAAAGAAATATAAAAAGAGATATAAAAAGAATATGAATAAAATAATATATATAAAGAGGATCTTTTTTTATAGAGAAAATATCAAAAATATATTATAGCAAATTGATAAGTGAATTTTTACTTAAATTTACTTAATAATATAGAATTGGAAGAAACTGAATTAATTAAAGAGTAAAAAGAGAGAAATTAGACTATACTTTTAATAATGACAAAGATTTTTAAGATCTGTATTAATATTTATAGATATTATCTTTAAAAAAATAAAATAAATAAAAAAAGAATAAAATAAATCAGAGAAATTATAAAGATTAGCTTAGTAAAGTTACTAGTAATTAATATAATTCAAGATTTGAAATAATTAAATAGTAAAGTTACTATTAATCAATAAAGACTATATCTAAAGAAAGATAAAAACTAAAATATATAAACTAAATAACTAAATAAAAATAGGGTATAACTTATTTATAGTAAAGGTCTTCTACTCTTAAAAATAAAATAAATAAAATAAAAAGTATAGCTTATTTATAATAAAGTTCTTCTACTCTCAAAAAAATATCAAAAATCAAAAATCAATATAATATTATAATCCAAAAATCAAAATCAACTTTATATAATCAAAGAAATAAAATCAAGTAAAAGAAAGAGTATTAGTATAATTAGAAAAGAAATCTTTTAAAAAGATTACTATTATTATAATAATAACTTTTTAATTATATTTTCTAAACAATTCAATTAATTTAATTCAAAACTATTTATTTCAAGCTGGAATAGCAAGTTCTTTTATATATTTTTGAATATATAAATTATTATAGTATTACTAGCTAATATTATTTAATATATATATTATAATTAAAGTACTATAAATATTAATATTTAAAAATATATTATATCAAAAGATATCAAAGATATTAAAAACTATTAAAAATATTGAAAAATATTAAAGAATATAAAAAGATATTAAAAGATATAAAAAAATATTAAAAAATATGAAAAGATATGAAAAGATATTGAAAGATATAAAAGAATATCAAAGGATATAAAAAGATATTTATAATTAATATCCAAATATAACTATTTTACCAAAATTAAAAATAATCTTTTACTATACTATTCTACTATATACATGAATATCATATTACAAAAATATAGATCTTAAATAAATATAATATATAGAATTTAAAAATAAAAATATAATAATAAATATAAAAATAAATATATATAATATAAAAATAGTAATATTTATAGAATAAATAAAAATTATAGAAAAATATGATTTCATATAATTAAGAAAATATTAAGAAATTAAGGAATTTTATATCACTATGATAATAGTATAATAAGCTCTATAAAAATATAACAACTTTACTAGTTTATTATAAAAAGTATTAATTGTATATTTAATTTTTTATTAATATTGAAAATTAAATTTATAAAACTATTAATAACTTAATATTATTACTATAATAATATAAAATTTCTTAATTTTATAATCTTTTTTTGATTATGCAAAATTTTATTTTTCTATAATTTATATTTTATCTTATACTTATTTTTATTCTTCTATAATTATATATTTATTTTTCTTATTATATTTATTCTTTATAGTTATATTTTTATTTTTAAAAATTATATATTATTCTCTTTATTTGAGATTTATATTTTTGATTTATCTATTATATATAATTCATATATTTACTAAAATAATATATTTAAAAATTCTTTTTAAATTTTTGATGAAATAATAAAATATTTACATATATTTATAAATATTAACATTTTAAATATCTATAAATATTTATATATATTTATAAATATTAATATTTTAAATATTTTTTAATATTCTTAAATATCTATAAATATTTATCTTTTTAATATTAATATTTAAATTATCAATACTTTAATTTATAGTTTTTTATAATAATAATATATATATTTAAATAGTATTAATTAGTAATACTATAATAATTTATATATTTAAAAATATATAAAAGAATCTGCTATTCTAGCTAAAATAAATAGTAGTTTTGAATTAAATTATTTAGAAAATATAATTAAAAAGCTTATTATCATAATAATAATAATTTTTTTGAAAGATTTTTTTTCTAATTATATTAATACTCTTAATTTTATTTCTTTAATCATATAAAATTAATTTTGATTTGGATTATAATATTATATTGATTTTTGATTTTTGATATTATTTTGAGAGTAGAAGATCTTTATTATAAATAAGTCATACTTTTATTTTATTTATTTTATTATTTTTGAAAGTAAAAGATCTCTATTATAAATAAGCCATATTCTTTTTGATTAATTATTTAATTATTTAATTTAGTTTTTTTTCTTTATTATAACTTTCTTTAATTAATAGTAATATTACTATTTAGTTACTTTAAGTCTTGAATTATATTGATTATTAATAGTTTACTAATTGATCTTTATAATTTTCTTGATTTATTTTATTCTTTTATTATTTTATTATTTCTTTATTAAAAATAATATTTATAAATATTGGTACAAACCTTAGAAATCTTTATCATTATTGAAAATAAAGTCTAATTTCTTTTTCTTTATCTTTTAATTAATTCAGGTTCTTCTAACTTAATATTATTAAGATGAATTTAAGTGAAAATTCACTTATCAATTTACTATAATATATTTTTGATACTCTCTTTATAAAGAAAGATCTTTTCTATATATACTTTATTATTTATACTCTTTTTATATTCTTTTATATCTTTTTCTTTATTATCCAATTAATTGATAAATATTTATATCTTGAATTTTTATAATTATTTATTATTCTTTTATTAGATTATTTATTACTTATTACTTATAAGTATATCAAGATCCTGATTTTACTATTAAAATACTTTCTTAATATTTTTATTTTTATTATTATCTCTTCAAACTGACTTTTATTTATAATTTTAAATATTTTAATTACTTACTGAAAATATTAGAATAGTATCAATTAATTAAATTATATATTTATTATTTTATAAATTAATTCAACTTGAACTTAGTAAAATATATATCATTCACTTTAAATAAAGAATAGTATAATTAGTAAATATCTTTATATTTGATTATATTATTATTATAGTGATATAAAATTTCTTAATTCCTTAATCTTTTCCTAGTTATGCAAAATCATATATTTTTATATTTTTTATTTATTTTATAAATATCTCTATTTTTATATTATATATTATTATATTTATTATTATATTTCTATTTTTAAAATATTATATTTATTTAATATTTGGGATCTATATTTTTATTATCTTATAATATAATATTCATGTATATAATAAAATAGTATAGTGGAAGATCATTTTTAATTTTGGTAAAATAGTTATACTTGAATGATAATTTCAAATATCTTTTCTTATTCTTTAACATTTTTTAATATTCTTTTATATTCTTTCATATCTTTCTATATCTTCTCATATATTTTTATATCTTCTCATATCTTTCAAAATCCTTTCATATACTTTAATATTCTTTAATATTCTTTGATATCTTTCAATATATTTTAATATAGCCTATTTATAATTATTTATACTATAGTATTTTAATTATATATTATATATAGTCAATTCTCTATAAATGTATACCCTCAGAAATAGAGAAAAGCATGCATTTATAGAAAGTGTATATTTATAGAGAATAAAAATTTGATTAATTGTATGTGAAATAAGGAATAATTAGTTATTTATTATAAAAAAATTGATCTATTATAGTCTGTTTTATTAAAGTTATTTTTCTTAAATTAATATATTTATCAAGAATTTTAATATATTTGAATAGTTCCTTAGTATTATTTTGTTATTATAGAAAACTATAAATTATTTTTAAACTTTTTGAAGTCTCATTAATACTAATTATTATGGACTTAACACTGTTATCAGCTTCTTTACTATTGCTATTATTAGGTAAGTCTGACTACTTTCTATATAATTCAACAAGTTTATCATTATTAGATATCATATAAACTTTCTTTTCTTTTGGATTACTTAAAAATTCTTCAATTGACATAATATCAGAAAGATTAAAAGACATAAATATCTGAGAGAGCTCTCCTAATATTAATATATCAGTTGTGTTAAAGTTGGAAGTGATAGTTAGAAGAATTTATATATGATTTCAATAATTTCAAATAATTTCTGATATGATTTCATCTCAACTTCTAATAATAAATTTTATTACTTGTAATATATCTATTTTTAAATTTTTTATATCATTTTCTTCTTTAATTTGGATTAATATCTATTTAATATACAAGTTATAATAATGTCTTTTGAATGATATAATAATTCTTACATCTATAAGTTAAATTTTTGAAGTAGTATTTGGCAGGAGAAAGTAGATCCATATTTGAAAAAATCATATTATTCATTTTGTAACTTGGGCAATTATCAAGTAATAGTAATATTTGCTAATTTTCATATTTCAAGTGATTTTTTTGTTGAATTCTTAAAGTTAATCTTGAAAAAATATAGCTAGCATCTAAGTTTTTGAATTATTTTGGTATATTATTAATAAATTACTGAGATTAATATTAATAAAATATCATAATTTCGCAAATTTTCTAATAATTAATAGATTTAACTTGTGAAATCTATTAATATTTATGCATAAAGTAATACTGAGTCTTTCTTTATCTTTCTTATAGCCTGAAAGTCTCTATCTGATTCTAGTTTGTAAAATAGACTGATCTCATCTATATTATATATTCTTTCAAGTGAATAGTTTTTGCATTTACTTTTTAATAATAGCAAGATATCAGTTATAACTACTAGATCAATTGATAATACTTCTCTATAAAGTTGTTGTTGACAGACTTTATTATACTTTTTAAATTTCTGGAGCTATCCAGAAGAAAATTTTAATATTTCATCCAGAACTTCCAAGTGAACTGCTAATTGTTTTATCTTTTTGATTAAAATAGCTTTACTTAAGATTGCTTTATCTTAATAAGTTAAAATAAACTCTTTAAGAGCAAGTTTGAGCTCAAATACTATCATAGATTTATATCTTTTAGCATTACTTTAGTGTTAAAAATGTTCTCACTTTTTATAAAATTCTTGTTACTGTTAATTCATCCACTTTAATAGCCTATTATTATTTGATCTAATCAATATATTCTTTTCTAGTCATTTTATTATAACTGTGAGTATATAAGTAAAGTTTTCACTTTTAAGAATCAGATAAAGTTATTTTATTTTTTAAAGATATGGTTATTGTTATAGTAATAAAGAATTGATATACAAGTATTTGTGATAATAGAGCAAGAGAATTAATTATTCAAAGAGTAATAGGTTAAACTTCTTGATTCTATCATACTACTCACTTATATAGCTAATATCTACACTTCATAAATATTTTACCATTTACTTTATTGCAATACAGCTTCATATAGTAACTCACTAAAAAAATGGAATACAAAGAAAAAATAGTGAGATTCAAATATCTTATCATTAAAGAATTATTAGAGATTAAAAGAAAGTGGATTTTATTCATTAAAATAATCATAATGACTTAATATAATTTTTATTTTTATTTATCTTTTGAAATTAAACTAACTTAAATTCTAATTTTTTTTAGCATTCCATCTATTATAACCAATTTGAAGGATAATATTTAAAGACAAGTTTTTCCTTAAGAAAAGATTAGCTATTATTAAAAAAAATCATATTACATATTGCTAAACTAAGACTACTATTCTATATATCTATTCTATGTCTGTATCATATTAATCCTTTTTAGTATCAAATTGATTAACTTTTTACAAAAGACAATTTTGATGCTCCTCTAAGCAATTTATAGCTTTTCTTATAAATTAGTTTTATTTAGATTTTGCAAGTATCTGTCAATTTCATTTCATAAATTTTCAATTGGATTTTAGTTAGGAAACTGAATAGACCAATTAAGTAAAGTGATGTCATTATTTTGAACTATCACTTGGCTTTTTTAGATATATATTTTGGATCATTATCTTATTAAAATATGAATTTACTATCTTCTAGTATTTTTTTATAAATTGTATTTAAAAAATTATTATTTAATATATCAATATAGATATCAGCATTCAGCACTATTTATATTCATCCAACTCAAATAATTAGAACTTGCTTTTATCAGATCAAATTATTTTCTGCCAGTTATCGGTTATCTAATCTTAGCATTTTTTATCTATTTTAGTTAGTTTTTTGTGTATTTTTTAAAGTAATAGCTTTTTTTGCTTAAACTTTATAAATAAACTATTTTTTCTAAACATATATCATATACTTTCCACTGAAATTTCAACTTCTAGTTCAGCTTGGAGCTCATGTTAATCTTGGATAGTGGTAATATATTTTTCAGATAATATTAATCAGATGGAATTTTATTTATAATAATATGAAAGAATATGTAGATGATCAGTTTTTGGCTTATCTTCAAAGTTTCTGATTTCTTCTTTAGTTTACAGATATGTTAAACTAAAGCTAAGCCTATCTGTTCTGATAATATGATTTTCCAAACTGAATATTCTTCTTGTTAAAGAGTATATATTCAGGAGTATTTTTCTAGTAAAATATGATAAATTAAAATATTTTTATCTATAATTAATATATAGTAATTTCTTTATTTGGTCTTTATCTAATAATTAGATATAGTAATTTCTTTATTTAGTCTTTATCTATAATTATGAGATATAAATTTTATGTATAATTTCTTAATATAATACAATCAATATCACATAAAGTCACAGACATGTATTTAGAGAGAGAGATTTATCTATAGTGGAGATATGAAATGATCATGTAGTGCAAAATATAAAGGATATGCATTTATATCTAACTTTCAAGCTTGAGAATGAGAGATAGCATACATTTATGAAGGGTGTGTATTTATGGAGAGTGCATTTATGGAGGATTAATTATATTAGATAATATTAACTAGTAATATTATAATAATTTATATATCTGAAAAATATATAAAAGAATCTGCTATCCCAGCTTGAAATAAATAGTTTTGGATTAAATTATTTGAAAAATATAATTTAAAAAGCTTATTATTATAATAATAATAATCTTTTTAAAATATTCCTTTTTGAATTATACTAGTACTCTTTCTTTCATTCAGTTTTATTTCTTTGACTATACAAAGTTGATTTTTAACTTTTGATTATAATATTATATTAATTTTTAATTTATTTAATATTATTTTGAGAGTAGAAAACCTTTATTATAAATAAGCTATAATTTTTATTTATTATTTTTAAGAGTAAAAGATCTTTATTATAAATAAGTCATATTTTTTTTATTTATTTAGTTATTTAGTTTTTGTATTTTAGTTTTTATCTTTATCTTAGTTATAATCTTCTTTGATTAATAGTCTGCTATTTAATCAATTTAAATCTTGAATTATATTAATTACTAGTGATTTCACTCAGTTAATCTTTATAATTTCTCTGATTTATTTATTTCTTTCTTTATTTATTTACCCTTTATTAAAATAATATTCATAGATATTGACACAGATCTTAGAAATCTTTGTCATTATTGAAAGTTATAATCTAATTTCTCTTTCTTCATCCTTTAATTAATTCAGTCTCTTCCAACTCTATATTATTAAGATGAATTCAAGTGAAATCTTACTTATTAATTTATTATAATAATACTATATTATATATAATTTATTATATCATAATTATCTAATTAGATAAATCATTTGAGTTATTTTAGTTTTAAAAGATATTCTTAGTAGAATTTTTATTCTTTTTTATTTTACTAAAATAACTAGATATATTATTTTTTTCTATTTATTATTTATAATATTTTATTATATTTATATATTAATAAGCATCTTCTGAAGATATTATTATATAAATATTTATATATTTTAAATTATTTTTTATTTATATAATCATAAATTATTCTAAAAATACTATTATATAAGTATTTATATATTATAAATTATTATTTATTTATATATTTATAAATTATTTAAAGATATTATTTTTATTTTGCATTTTTAATAATAATAATTTTAATAATATAATAAAATTTAAGTTTTAACTATAATAATCTATTTATCTTTAACTTGACTTTTTATATAAGTCTCTAGTTAATTACTTTATTATTATCTTGATTTTTTATATAAAATTCTTAATCTTGTATATAAACTTTTTGATAATTTTTTTTATAATAAAAAGATTATAATTTTAATAGTAATAAAATAAATTATTATTATATTTATATATTTTTTTATAATAAATATACTTTAAATATTTCTTGTAATTTGCTAATTATTTAAGTATTTCTATATAATTTGCTATTTATTAAAATAGTTTTATATAATTTATTATTTATTAAATATTTTTATATAATTTATTATTTTATTAAAGTATTTCTATATAATTTATTACTTATCAAAATATTTTTGTATAATTTATTATTTTAAAATATTTTTATATATATAAATTATTATATATATATATATATTTATTTATTCTTATTTTTTTATTTATATATATATATAGTATATATAATAAATTAAGTATATTTATATAATTTACTTTTCTTATTAGAAAACTAAATCAAGTTATATATTTTATTAATAAACTTAAATCAGTTATAAAAATAAAAATTATATATCAAGTATTAAAAATATTTAATTTTATTTAAAAATTTACTATTTATTATGATATAATTATATTTAAAATAGATTATTTATTAAAAAAAATAATAATAATAATAATTATAATTAAAAATATAAAAGAAATTATAATCTATCTTCTTATAATAATAATAATAATAACTCAAACATATCTTAACTAACTCAACCAAATCTAATAACTAATTCACCATTCATACACATTGATAACTCATC
>CAJVPS010001027.1:0-17960 GCA_910591765.1 Ambispora leptoticha | reverse complement strand
TCATTCTTCTAATATATTATAGCTTGTAGATCTTTACCGAAACACTTCTTGCAAAATTATTGGACATTATCCCTGACTGATATACGGTACGATCAAATTTTTTTATCACCACTGAGAACCATCTGTGCACATATACATGTATTCTATTAATTAATTGCACACAAAGATTTTAATGAACAACGACGATAAATGATAAAGGTGTACGATTCCCACCATTATGAGCAATGAAACGAGAAATTTCGGTCATACGAGTTTTGGTCATATCGATATGTACCACGTACTTAATGACGGCTAAAATTTCGGTCACAATGGTCTTATGTGCATATGATTCCCATTATGAATAAAACGTCACCGCATAAACCACCCTTTAATCAGATCGCGGGGTGGTTTATTTATGTTTTTTTTTTTCAGTAACAGCAGCGGTAGATATAGATTTCGGTCATGTACAATACCACAGAAAGTATCGCCCGATTTGAAATTATATAGTAAAATATATATAAAATTTTATTCATGCTTTTATAATTAAAACAGTTCTTGCATCTTAAGTCTCCCACGTCTAGGAATTAATTTTTGAAAACTTTAATTGATTAACTTTACAATGGTATAATAGTTGGAAATAATTACTAAAAGAAATATGAATGTGTATATAGCTTGAAAATTTCAATTTTTTATATGTAAAGCGTGGGCAAAAAATTTTTTCCTTAAAATCGAAATGGTCTTTCACTTTAAGTCTCTCACAACTGGATCATTTGTCTAAAAATATGACATGAGCTTTAAAATGATATAAAATTTAGAAATAATTAGTAGAAAAAAAATGAATATGTATATAGCCTGAAATTTTCCATTTTTATATGTTTTACTATATAATTTTGAATCGGGTAATAATTTCTGTGGGTATTGTACATAAACTAGTGATTCTGAAATGGATTTTAAGATTAAAGTATTTGTTTTAAAATCGATTTCTTAGGTATAAAAATAATAAATATGAATTTGTTGTTATTATATTTGAAATCGATGGCTAAAATGCCTAACGCTAATGCTAAACAAAGTGTCATGTTCTATTATTGCTTGGACACACCACCATTTTTAGAAACTGAATGGCCAGTATTGTTATGCACAAGTAATTTGATTCCCATGTTTAGAATGTGAAAACCAATACTACGGACATGGAAAATGTTAACAACCGATTGGTAAGACACATGGGCATGCATGACTATTGGTTGGGACATATCTGAACAATGGGATAATGTCCCGCGTCCGCCGCCTTATATAGGGCGGACATTGTTCCGTGTACATTACTGATTTTTAATGGTTATTCTGCATAATAATACAAAAATGATTTTTAATCGAACAAAGCGTTCTAAAGCTCATTGTCAATTTTATATAAAGCTGAGAAACTGAGGCTAAATCTTTTAGACGCTGTAAGAAAATCCAATATCAAATATAAATGAATAATTAAAAACTAATTACAAATATAGTGCTACGCCAGATGCAATCAAGCAACAAAATACAACAATGTTTAACATAATTTCATAATAATTTGGTTTCGCAAACACCAGGGAATCACTCGTCGATTTCACTAACTTCCTGGTAGTTGTGTTTGACAAAGTTGTATGATTGTTTTCCTCGGGTGCAAAAAGAGTTTTATTAACAATATCAGGTTTCGTCCAAATGGTCAAAGGTCCCGTGACTCCAAACACTGTATACATCCCTCCATTTATATTTGCCTCTGTTTGCACTCTTATATAAAACAAACTGATATTCTTCACTTCATCTTCGGGAAAAAGTGGTACATCCCATTCAAATTGAGATTCTTGAACACCATCGGCAATTTCAAAATCCCATTCGGTCTTAACTTTAGGATTGTTCACGTTTCCGGAAGATTTGGGATTATTGTAGAGTTTTATAGCAAAGTTCGTTAATGGAGTAGTTGGGTTACATTCCTCACTCTTGTTCCACCGAATCCATGCGTGATAATATGGTACGAGTACCGAAAACGGAGGCGGCGTTATTATGTCCATGCAATGACGATCGTTACCTTCCCATGGAGAGTTGGTGTTGAAGAGTGCATTTTTATCTTTGAGTTTTGCCTGTCCGATTTGTCCATTTTTTGGAATTACCTCCTCTCGTGGATCTTGGATTTGACCGAACGTCAATATCGAGATTGAAGCGATAACTATAGAAATATAGTGAAGAAAGTTTAGTATCTTATGAAAATTCATCTCAAGTAGCCTTGTATTTGTTTAAATGAATTTTCATGCATTTCTTTATAATTTATAATATTATAATGTGCAGAGTTGATATCTTTACTATCAAGATCAAATCATCATGATGATTTGATAGAATTGAACACACATGATACACATATTCATGAAACCTGTTGTGATACATTGTGCGGAAAGCAGACTATTATATGCTAGAATTAAAGCATTTAAGAAGAATTAAAAGGGGTATGGTGACATTCCACCAAAAATCCGACCTATAAATGGCACGGTAAAAACATGAAGAGTACTATTAGGGGTATTTTATGACGTATTGACGGTAACTATTAAGCCGATTGGTGCTAATGCCGAAAAATGTATCATTCTATTCTAATTAGCTTATGTACGTGTACATGTCATGTCATGTAAATAGCACTATCAAAATGATCCACGCACGGGATTTATTAAACCAATAATTTCTTGGCCTGACCTGGTATAAAATTTTTGTAATGATTTATATCATTTTCTGTGCGCGGAGAATGCGAGATTTCATTTACACGTACGCTATTTCTATCTGTATACATGTACACCTATGTCAATATTGTATACAAATACACACGTTATGTGATCCACCAAGATAGAAATTTAACAATGGAAATTATAAGTTTTCATTAGTATCCTTAACTTTAAATAATATGTGCAGGGTTTTAATTTAACACAAATCAATAATAGACGCTATTTTTTAATGATAAAAAAATAGCATTTTCTATTTTTAAATAGCGGTGTGAAATACTTTAATAGTTGAATGGTTAAATACATGTAATTCGGACAAATTTATATAAATAAAGCTTACCATTTTTTATCAAAGAAATACATCTTTAGTTCAATCAATAAATCAAATCACTCATTCATTCATTAAAGAAAATTGAAAATGCAAAATCAACAAATATTAGAAAATGATGTGCTAGTTCTCTACTGTGAGGACTACTCAGTACTTTCAATCAATTTTTTCGGGCGATTAATAAGCACAAAAATTTTGTCAACAAGCGAATTCATCACCGAACATCTTCATGAAAACAAAACCCCTAATTGTTTCCTACTTTTTCGAATTATCTTCTCGAAGGCCATCAAAGAAGCGGGGATTAAATTAGAGAGAAAATATATGTCTAAAATAGCCGCCAATTTTTGGAGACCTTCAAAGCAAATCAAAGACTTTTTTAAAAGTATTTATGAGCAAATCAAGCAAGAACAATCACGTCAAACCGATTATATATTTGATTCAATGGTTGCATATCCAGTTTCTCTCGAAACAAACATCTATAATGAAAATATTTGCGTTGATGAATTCGACCAGGAAAAAAATTATGTATCTGCTCTTATTTTCCAAGCTTTCCAAAACCCAAATTTTTTAGGAAATTATTCTTTTCAAACCCAAAATATTGTAGAAAATTATCCTTTTCAAAACCAAACATTGTAGAAAAAATCACACTTTCCAAAAACAGCTCTATGTCTAAGGTACATTTACAATAGATGTAACTGCGGTATTACTCTCATGATATTTTTTATAGACTTAATATTTTACATCATTTATCATTTAATTATACATTTTAATAGAGTGAAACACACAATTTTTCTGAATACATTTATCTATTGAAAATTAACATGGTTTATCATAATAAATAACCTTCATCACAAATTATTAATTTTATTAGAATAAAATCCAGAATATAAAGTCACAAAATTAATGACATAAAAATGTAATTGACCTCCCTAAATTCATTTGCTGTAAAATAGATATGCATACACTCCCTAAATGCACGCTCTGGCTGATCCAAAGCTACAGGTTCCAATATTTGAACCTATTCTTTTAAAAGCGATTGTTTAAATTAACAAATAAATGTGTACGCAACAGTTTTGCAGATTTGTTATTTCGTTAACGAGCATTAAATTATTCGTCGTCATTGTTTTTAAAGCACCAAAACAAGAGAACACATGTACATGTGAACAATGTGTGTGAGATTATAAATGCACTACGGATATCAAATAAATCTAAGAGCCGATATAATAAGGAATCACTACATGTATACTTAAATGCCATATTCTTTGAAACTGGGACCTACTCAGGTGATCAATTAATAAACGAATGATTGAGAATGAATAGCGATAAGAAATAGGTAAAATGATAATCATTAAGAAATGTAGTTAACGTAAAATATTCTAAAGGTTGATTGGATAGAAATACGGTATATTATCCACTTGAACGGGGGGTTGGTAACGAAGTTGATGGAGAAAAGGAGAATGATTCACATTACCGAGAACAAAGTTCATGTTATTTCTTTGTAAAGGGATATCTGTGAAGTCAGTATTAAATGTTAATAAAATGTTAAAATCATATAGATAAAAAACTTGATGTTTTTACCATTACGCTCATAGTTAGCATTCCGATTTTCGTATTCAATTTTAGCAGACGATATAACAATCTTGAGATTTTCGCAAAATGACTTAAAGTATGGTCGAAGTATAGGTTTTGAGTCGTTCCAAATAATTTTTGAAAGCTTCGAAATATCTGTTTGTTTAAAATTTTTAAATTCAGGATGCGTTCGCTGAATCTCATATAGATAAAATCTAAAAATTAAGTAACAATTTGTCTGTTTTTTATTTTGGAAACTCTTGTGTTTACGCTTATGCCGTTGAAGAAAGTCATTAGTAGATTGTAAAGGCACGGAATAGGGAAATGGGCCTAAATTAGATGACCACGTTATCGTAATTTGAAAATCGGTGGGTTCATTTGAGCTGTCATAAATAAGCTGTGCGTTTGCGGAAGTATATAAACATTGTGCGATACGATGGTTTAGGTCTAACACAGCAATATTTAAGGAATTCATTATAAAATATCGTAAATGAAGGTGAATGTTCAAGAAAAGAGGGTGTTTGATATTAACATCGAAGACTTGTCATTCGATGAGCTGGAGGTACTCGAGAATATTGCACCTACATTTATAAGTGATTCGACATAGCAATTAACGGGAGTAAATTATACTAAAGTACACACATTCATTTTTCTATAAATCAGTCACTATACATATTACTAGAAACATTCATTGTAGTTCTAAATATAATTTTTATTGAATTATTTCTAAATACATAATTTTTCTCCAACTTATGTTGTTTTCTGATTTACAAGTTAACATAAATTGCTTATCGTTATCGTTATAGAAAAAATCAACAATTTCGTAAGTATGAATGTTTACAAATTCGGTTTGTTTTCGTAAATCTGAAACAATGGGAGTGTGCATCGACGTGATTGATTGACATGGCGTTCTTCACTTTATTGCCGTTTTTGTTTTTATTTTGTGATTTACATGTAATATCGTTATGAGTCAAGCTTACAAAGCTACTGCTTTCTTTAACGTTAATATTACTAAATGCATATTGTGTAAATGATCTCTTTCTCTTCGGTAAATGCATGCTTGGAGGGAATCTTGAAAATCGATTCATTATTTTATTTCCTTTTGAGGTTAATGAAAAATTCCTCTTTAGTTTTCAATAACGATAACGTCTCATTATCTTTAAGGAAAAAGTTTTTGCAGGACAGTAGAAAATGATAATCACTAAGAAAGTAAGCCGTATTATAGACACATATATGTACTAAAAAAATGAAGATATCATTCAAGAACTTTCAACTCCGAAAGAAAAAGATACATATTACTTTAAAAGTGCGACTATTTTATTGTTGCACGAAAGTCTCGGAAATTTTGATATTTTATGCCGAAAAATAACGTTTTGTCATAATATATCCTACAAAAACGAATACTAATATTTATGTACATGTTATTTAATTAGTTTGAATTATGTTATTTGACGCGTATCTCGATTTAAACTATAACTTTCTGTAAACAAGATACATATATTTATAAAGTAGAAATTTCGATATCATATAAACTATTTGTCTTATATAATAATAACAACGATAATAATAATAATATTGAATTTTATAATGGAGAAGATGTGCACCGTATATTATAGACTTCTTCGAAGAAATGTTGGTTAAATGGTAGAAAAGTTTTCCTGTAATCGTCGGATAAAGTTGAATAAGTCAGCTGAGACAGAGAAGACACTTGCTCATGAATATCGGGATAAACATTGTACGGATAGGAATAGCTTATGTCGGAAAATGTGTTAATTTTGTGGAAGGGAGAAAAATCACTATAAAAATTGGTAGAAGTTGAGAATTCTACAGCTTTTTTGCCATAAAAATTATAATAAGTAAACGTATTAAATTTTTTTTAAAAAACCAAATAACAAAGATGCATTTTAGAAAAAGACAAACCTTGCACAGGCCCCTCTGATTTTTTAGCAATCATAATTAAAGTTTTGACATCGTTAAATAAATTTTTAAAGCAATCCTTTATTTCTTCGGATGCATTTTTCCATACTGCACTGGCGATGCTAGAGACATAACTTCTTTCCAATCTACAGTTTTTAAGTATTGCTTGAATCAAGTTACGAAATATTAAAAACGAATTGGGACTTTTGCCTATGTCTTTTTTTTTGTTTAGGATATTTATAACTATATCCTCCGCTTCCGGAATTTTGACATTTTCATTAAAAATTATTATTCCTTGGCAATCCGTTATTATTAACTTTAATGAGTGTGAACTACTCTCAAGTGATACATCATGCGTGAGCTGTGTAATAAGATCGTTTCGCATATAGTTTTTGATACCATTATTATTATTTTTCGTATTGTGTCGTGGCATAATGAAATTATTTGAAGATTATTGAGTAGTAAATATTTGATGGAAGGATGAAATGTATTTTTATATGCTGCAGTAAATAACGAATTACGTATTGATACAACGAAAATTTTCCGTTAAGTTCAAAATTAATAGAAAAATCGAAAGAAAAACCATGTATTTGAGTCACAAACAAACACGTATGTTATCATTGTTATTGATTTTAAAGTTAATGGAACATTGAGAAGACAGCTGACCTGGAGCACAACATGTATATGTTGTGTATGGAAACGGAACTTGATATTCAGAATACAAGTATATAGCACAAATCATTCGATGTAACAAATGCGGGGTGTCGAATTAATTTTTGTATATCGTAGGATTCATTATACATGCACAAAGAACTTTTTTATAGCAAATTTATCGATAAAGGTCTAGAAATACGGTTCGCAGCAGTGAAAATGTGTAAATTCGTTACAAAATTAAGTTCAGTCAAACTTGAACAGTTAATTCTCGGTAAATCAAAGTTGATCTCATAAATAATTATAGTAAACAATCTTGTGCGAACTACTAAACAAACCTCAACAAACATGAATTTTTTATCAAAAACTAAACCTTTTTCTTTATACATGTATCAAAGATTTAACTCTATATCGATATCGATATGTATCTTATCCTAATGCGTATCGGTATGCATAATCAAGCAAATTAGTGAAATGATCGTCTAATTTCGGGGTAAAAGGTCGCGGTATACATTTAGTATAAAACCTGTATTATATGTGTGATTTTCTGACTATACCATACTAATTACGCGCGTTAACGTATGACTCAAATCTTATCTCCTCAGCAAATAAAATACTCTAACTCTAGTCATATTTTATATTAATTTAGGCCGATTATGAATTCATGCAAAACTTGTGTCCATGTACAAGTAAACCGATAATACGTCATGTATAAAAATATATGTATAATGCACTACTCACCTAAATTAGTGATAATGGGAGTTTGTAACGACGAATTAAAACGTAATGCATGTATTATACAAAACCGGCTTACTATACAAATTAATTGATGATCTAAGAGAATGAAATCGACGAAGTACACCGTTCGAGAAAGTCAAGTTTCTTTAATTAAAAGAGTATTCAAGATTATCTATAGCACACTAAATATTTGAGTTAAATATCCTAATTTGACTCGGAATAAGCTGTTTCGAGCCAATCACTAGTCCTACTACGCAATATTTCCGTCAGTATGGACATTTTAATAAAACGTAAGGTAGCTATGGTGGGGTTAAAAATAGCTAGCAAGAAAAACTTATCTATATGTCAAATATAAAGAATCAGTGACGTTCAAAATTCCGTATGATCGTCATCCCGACGATAATTTTGGTATACATATACATGTACTTTAAAGTTTTTCGTTATTTTATTATTTGTGCGGGGCGGTCACTTAAAAATTACGATTTCCAACGATTATTGGCAGTATGGCGGACATTTCATCAAAAAACAGCTAATCATATCATTATTGTTACGAGATTGTTCGATAAATTAGTTAATTAACCCGAGGCCTGCAATTGCTTAATCCGCCACAATATCCATACCTGCCATAATGTACATAATTACCTTATACACAAAACTGAATATATACCAAAATTATTTATATCATTGTTATAAAGAAACATATATATGATAAAAATATGATTATCATAGAATCATGTGGAAGGTTCTGGGTATAATATAATGTGATTTTACATTATGACGGCGCGACGCGGCACTAAATTTAGGATTCATAAGATAACTTTCAAACGAATCAAAACAAGCACTAAATTTAGGATATATACAACTGCATCAATGAATCAATGAGATAACAACGTATCAAAAACACAACTTTTGCTGTACACAGATAAGAAACAGAAAATATTTCTTAAAGAAATTTCAAAAAACAATGTAAAGACAGTCATACCTTGTCTAGACGGTTCGACATCCGACAACCCATAAACGAAATCCCAGCGTTTCAAAAACTCGACATACAGAAATACTGTTACGTTCATACAACAAAAATCCGAATTGGTGTTAGTGCTATGAGATTAGTACAGGCTGAAGTGAAATCGATGCAAAAATATTTGGGCTTATGGTTGGTCTGGATTATGGAACTGTAAAGCTAGTCACACCTCTCTACAATCACATTTTTTCTAATTTCAGTTATTATGAAACATAAGAAAATTGTCGTCAATGCATCTTTTTGATCTTAATAGATGATTATAACCATATATATTCTTATAGTTAATATATGTATTAAATATAATTTTTTTATCTGTATTTTATATTGTTACTTAATCCATAAATAACAATACAAATAGAAATTAAAGGATAAATAATTCTATACTATGCTGAATAAAACATTTGATTTAAATGAATACAATTAATTTATATATATCCAAATTTTCTTGATTAATACAGTGTTGACATTTGTTATTTTTGAGAATAAGATAGGAGAGAATATTTACAAATGGAAATTATCACAACTCAAATTGTTCACGCCGTCGTGGAGATAGTCTGCTGAATATAGCATAACAGACAATAACTGTGGAGATATTCCAGAAGTAATTTCTTGATTCATTTGCATACATATTTGTTGAGACTGAGGATATGTTTCTTGATACTTTTGAGGTGTTTGCATATTTAGTTGGGAATGTGGATATTGTGGAGGTATATCACAAAAAAGATTATACGAGTAAGGAATATTTGTGTCGAAAGTTGCGAAATTTGTGTTTAAGATAGGATTATGACGATTGATAAAAGTTGAGGGATCAACCTCTTTTAATAAAAATTATATTAAATTAATAGATTAGCATAATAAAGCTTAAAATAACAAAGATGCATTTTAGAAAAAGACAAACCTTGCACAGGCCCCTCAAATTTTTTAACAGTCGCAATTAAAGGTTTGACTTCATTAAATAAATTTTTAAAGCAATCCTTTATTTCTTCGGATGCATTTTTCCACACTGCACTGGCAATGCTAGAGACATAACTTCTTTCCAATCTACAGTTTTTAAGTATTGCTTGAATCAAGTTACGAAATATTAAAAACGAATTGGGACTTTTGCCCATGTCTTTTTTTTTGTTTAAGATATTTCTAAATATATCCTTCGCTTCCGGAATTTTGACATTTTCATTAAAAATTATTCTTCCTTGATAACTCGTTATTAACTTTAATGAGTGTGAACTACTCTCAAGTGATACATTATGCGTGAGATGCAGAAAAAGATTGTCTCGTATGAAATTTTTGATAGCACTTTTATCATCATTTTTTTTATTGTATCGTGGCATAACGAAATTGAATATTCTAAGGAATGCGAATGAAATGTGTGTCATTTTTTCATTTTATTCATTCTTTTATAATTTTCATTACGATAATTATTTTTAACACAAGTAGAATACTTAATGCATTGTACAGGTCGCATTATAAAATTTAACCAATAAAAAAGATTTATAATTTCGCTGATATATACATTTAGAAAACTCCTAACCAATTACTCATGAAGATGGATAGAACAGGGATACATTTGCATTTACATTTACATATTCATTTTACATTTCATTATCGTTATACATGTACAGCGACATCAATGTACGGGATTTGTCCGACCCAAAAATCCTAAAATGTGCATTCAAGAAATGCTGTTTCGTTGATGTATAACCTTATATGGTTAGAACTATCGCTATCTGTTGTTTGTTATACAAATCTTGGCTAAATTTAATTTTCGTTTTTTAAGAAACTCTATATTAATACCACGCTTAAAAAAAATGATACTGCGTTGCGTGTCCTACTTTTCATTTGTTGTTAGAGTTTCAACAATCATTTCATGTTATAAATATTTATTGAGAAATGGGGTTTATGATAATTGATGCAAGTTCTGGTGGAAAAAACTTCATTAATGCAAACTCTAAAACTAAAAAGCTGATTTCCTACAAAAATTTTAGGCGAATATCTCTCGAGCGCCTATGTTTGAATGCATTCATTGGCTAATTTTTTAACAAATTAAGCGCTTATTTTTTTTCGCGCGCTTTTCTTATACATTTCTAAGTGGCTAGTTTTTAGGGCTGAAGATAGTGCGTCAACATCAGAAATCTCAAAATAATATGCAATTATTACTAGTAAAGAGATATTCATTATTGAAATGTGATATTAATGGATTGCATCGTTGAAAGAAGCACAATAGAAACAACTAGAAGATAAAAAATACAAGTCAGTCACATTATAATAAACTCTTGATAGTAAGGACATACAAAACCGAGCTTAATAAATTTCCTTTGATGTGCATTCTTGATATATATAATTATTAACGAAAATGTATAATAAATTTCTCTTGATAAAGACTTGAATCACGTGAAATTTCGACCAATTGGATTAAAAGCACATCATATAAATCGTAAAATAAAACTTTCAAAAATCAAGCGACATCTAATAATTAAATGAAAATGATTTAATTTTAAGAAAATCTGACATCAGAACTTACTTTGGTCAATTATAAAAAAGTTAAATTGATTAACTAGCTAAGTTATCATGTGAAATTTCTAATCCTTCGTTATAGTAAAATAGTCAATTTATTTTGAACATTTGAGTATAGATTTCTAAAAACAATGAAAATAATTTAATCAATTTTGTTATTTAAAAATTACAGTAACCAAAACTTATTATTATTTTCAAAAATAAAAATTAATACGAATATTTTCGGTCTATTACAGTCCGACTCATTAATATCAGCCTCATGGTTTATGTTGCTAATGACGGGCTGTAAGCTATAAACAAAGTTGATGTTAACAAGGCTAATTGTAATTTCTTTAAGTTTTAAATTTAAAAGTAAATGACATTGAATGGCTTTAGAACTTTTTAATAATTTTGCGACTAAAATTGATTTTACTAAATTTATACTTTACATTTATTAAAGTTGATACACTTAATTTGGACTAATAGCTAATTTAGATTACATTCAAATCTCCCCTGCTCTAATGAAGATATCGAGATAGGCAAAAATATCTTCACTACAGCTTATAAACAGAGAATGCTATTTAACTTCACTAAATCAAGTTGAAAATTCTTCAGAGCTCATTATATTAATATCAAATAACAATATAGTTTTAAAAGCTTTTTAGAGAAAACTATAATTCTGGAAATTTTAACTTAGTGTCTGTCCAATATATTGTGCGATCTGAATATCTTATTCTATTTTTAGAGACAGTAACGCTTTGGCAAGAGTTATATTGTTAATTTCCATTGCTTCATAAGTCTAAAAATAATATATTCATGTATTTTAACTCTTTTATTTAGAGTTTTCTATATATACAAAGTATAATATTTTGCATAACTGCAGACTCTAAGGCTACAACTACGCATTAATAGATTCACCTTCGATAATGAGTTAGATACTATATTTTCGTTTTTGCTCAATTAGCTGAAATAAAGTTAAGAGTCATACTGAACGAGTCAATTTTAATCGTATGTTACTTCAAAATTATGTAAAAAATTCTAACTTTGATTTAAAACAAGCTGGAGAGAACTGTAATTTATTTGATTAATGAACCAAAATTTTTGTTTTTCGACATATTGCAATCTACATACCCAATATTATAAGAATAATTTCATAATATTTACATTCTTTAAAAATCAGATGATAAAAAATGCTTTCATATCAATATTTCTATTATGTTAATTGTATCAATCGGGGTTAAATTATAACTATAAAATTTTGGCTACTAATAAAATTTCCGTTACGGTTCTTTTTTTCGTGAAACAAATATTTAAAAATAATTTGAAAACTACGCGTAATCTTTTAGCCAGCATAAAGAAATAAGGTTAATCCCAAAGCGTGGATAATAAATAATTCGAAATTAAAAGCATTAAAATATTTTTCGTCATCTTTCTTTTGGAAGTAACACAATATACAGTATGTATGTAATATTCTTTCATTATAACTGCTCGCTGATGAAATTGATCATACTGTATCATATCATATAATATAAATGGGTATACATGAATGAGATATTGTGGCCAATTATTGAAAATATAGCAAAAAAGGAAAAACAAATGGTAACTAGCTATTGCATCATGCCATGTAATGCAAGACAACAGGAAAGTGAAAATTTTTAATCAGCCGATGCATAAATTTGATGCGCAATGTTAGGCACAGTAAATACATGTATTATGTACCTGTACTAAGTACATGTAAAAGTATCGCTTGGCTACAATACTGATAATACTGGTAAAAATTTTGCAGATCCATCCGTTATGACATCCGTTATCATTTGCATCATTTAAAAACGTGATTAAACGGTTTCAATCATATTATGTTACGCGCGGTAAACGGGTATTGAAAATTTTTAAGTAACATATAAGTGATAATTGTCTCTGAAGAGATATATTAATTTTTATTAAGCTATGCTGATGATGAAAGGGTTAAGTGGGAATAGAACTAAAATTTATATCAAGTATCGATTGCAAAATGTTTTAAAAAGATAATTTTGCTTCACATATATATATATATATATATATATACTTTGCCTTTAAAACTTCAAAAAGTAAGTAAAATATAAAAGAACGGAATAATAACAAGAGAATTGAGCAAAGGAGAAAATTGTTAAATTGTTGAAAATTTTGAAGATTATTCGCAGATTGGCTCAGCAACTTAATAGATTTATAAGTATAGGCTTCTCAAATAAAGAAGGAGTGTAGTTATTTAAATATTCTTTCATGTTGATAAAGATCTATAAAGATTATTAGATAACGAAGTAGAGGATTATCAGAGCACTTTCCTTAAAGCTTTATTTCAAGCAAAATAAGCATTCATGTTTTCGTAATGTTTCAAAACTCCGTTTCAATAGACATAGTCTTTTCATTCAACCTGTTTTACCTATTAACATATGATCGTTAACCAAACTCCGAAAATAGCTAAATGAACTATTTGAACGAGAACAAAGTCTAGAATCACAAGCCATTTTTTTTCAACATGTGTGTACATTTTTTTGACAAAGATTTGAGGAAATTAAATGTTACAAATTTTAAATTAAGCTTTTTGAAAGTACTTACAAATGGTTAGCACAAATGGTTAAAATAATGAAAAAGAGTATCTCACACAACTCGCGTAATTTAACAAAGAAAATGATAAATCATATCGTGTCATTTTGGTACTCATAATCAATGAAAAAGAAAAGTTTCTTTTTCACAAAAAAGAAAATTGGTTATTCTCTAAAGAAAAATATTATACTGTTCCATCGCATGTATCAAATTTTTCATATTGCATAATTTTTTATGTTACTCTATTACCATTTACGATCAATAGCAAAATGTCAATGATTATCTTTCCACTAAAAATAATGGCCATTATGAATGCATTGTCTCATAATAGGTAAATGCATTAGAAATGTACATGTACTCAATGATTTACTACATGTACAATGTACAAATTTATATCTTTAAATGAATAGCTCTCTGGATGCATATTTAACTTTTTTATATGGGACATTCATGTACTATGTTCCCGACTATATCTTTAGAAGAGTGTGGCTACATTGCATATATTTTTTACAACTATGTCATTTCGTTCAACCGTTACTTATTTGCATTGTTCAAAATTTATAGGAACGGAAATTTCTTCCTATTACATAAACAAATGAATTCAGAGCATTTCTTCTTTGTTCTTTTTTCTGATTGGATTATATAAATAAGCTATCTTTTTACCTTTGCGATTTTTTCAATTCACAAGCAAAAAACAAAATTAATAACACAATGAATCAAGTTGCAAGTAACATTAAAAATAATTTTGATAAATCTACTGTTGATAGTATCTCAGATGAGGATTACTCTCAGTATGAAATACTAAGGCCGCCCTTTCCCCTTCGAATCACTGTAGAGGACTTACTTAAAAAGAATGATCATAAAAATCGTCAAACTTTAAAAACCGTAAATTCATTTTTCATTTATCGGAAGGCTATGGTGATGCAAAATGAAAAGGGAAAGAAATGTGATATGCCGAAACTATCCAGGATTGCTTCTAAATTTTGGAAACAAGAACCACCGCATATTAAAAATGCTTATAAAAAACTAGCTGAAGACGCGCAAGAACTTTTCTCTAAGCAATTCGGCTTACTACGATCCATTAAAGCTGGAAAAAGTTTAGGATTTCCTCTACCACAACCACAACCACAACCACAAACAGATTCAATCCATCCAACCAGATTGCATTCTATCTCAATGATCAATGCAAACAATAATAAAAGAACACCGGTAGATACGGGCCCGTATCATCATCAAAAGCCAGGATTTAATCCAATTCAAAATACACGTAGTTTGAGCCGAAATTTAAACATTAATAATGACAATCAGCTTAATCAAGCGGATCAAATCATACTTAATCGAATTGACCAAGTCGTGAATGCTCGAATTGATGAAATAATGCTTCGTTATGTCTCACAAACATAAATTATAACGATATAGTTTATTGATTTTCGCATTTTGTTCCATAAACACGCCATAAATACACATAACTGTTCCCAACACTATGACTATACTGTAGATAAGCTTACCTAATATCCTTCTAATTTTATTAAGGAACATTTATTTTTATCAATTTCTTTGAATTAACTGTGTATAATTGTAAATTTATTAAATTTGGTATAACTTTCTAATAAATTTCGTTTTATTTAACAATCTACATACAAAGTTGTATACAAAATTTACAGCGAATCATCAATCATAATACGATAACCTTTAACGCATTGACGTGAAAATTCAATTTTAATAAATTCGATAATGAAAAATCCAATTGTTGCTATAGCAATATTACATGTAACCGGTTCCGATGTTTACTCGTAAACAGCAATTTTCCCCCAATTTGAATATATCTAAAAAAATAGGCAGCATAAAACCTATCAATTATAATCCTCTATTCAATCCAAGCGGGACGAACGATCGTCATTGTCTTAACGTCTATACTTCGCCGCCGAATTCCGTAGTCGTACCATTCTACGACGATGGAACAAACAAATGAATGTGGAGATCCCGTGACTCCACTGACAAACTTCATTCTCACTTTACACAATAATCCGAAAATGAGAATACGCCGACAGTCCGAAAATTAAATCGGAATGGGAACATCCTATCACTTTTAATGTCAAAGAATATCAGTATGAATGGAAAGTGCCATTGATTGAAGAAGGCGTTGTAAAGAATATTTTACATTAGAGTATCAACTCATGCTGTTTTGAATTCAGGCTCTTTTACTGTATCGGGCGTAGCCGGTCCATTTACTATATGGACTATGCCAGATAAAGAGAATAAGATATCATATGCGCCACAAGAAAAACCTAATAATTTAGCAAATAATGGGGAATTGATCGGAACTCGGTGAATATTTTTAGAGTTGATCTCATTTTTCATTTTAAAGTATGTACTTTATTTGTAATTTGCATGACGAGGAAAGATTAAATTGAATATCATCATTGAATTTAAAAAACTTCGCAATGAATTCATAATCACTCAGAATATAATGCATTCCTGTAAAATAACGTTCGTAAGTAATATATTGGTGTATCGATATCAAATTGCTATTTAAAATCCGAGAGTCTTTCGTTCTATTTTTATGAAAATAGAGAAAATATTTATATATATATACATAAGCATTTTGCAGAATTTTATATATTTTAATTACTAAACTTTGTACCTTAATTTCTTTATAACTATTAATTCAATTTTTATGAAATTTAGAATATATATTTATCAAATCTAAGGCAACCTGCTTGCATAAATTAAAGTTCTAATATTGCAAATTGATAGTGATAATATTTAAAATGGTTTTTTAAAAAATAATTTTATTTTAGTTTTTTTAGAAAGTATTACTTCATTTATTATTGAATTAAAGTATAATAGAATAGTTAAAATAATATAAAAATTTAATCTAGAATAGTTTTATTCACAGTAATATAAAAAAATTATAAAAATTTGAATGATTTTTATTAGAAGCAGTTATTGATTTTTATATTGAGGTACAAATCTTTTTGCACCGGACCATACTATTATATCATTATCACTATTATCACTGCTGTCGTCACCACCGCCACCATCATCATTAATCATCATCATCACCATTAATCTTATAATTTTTTTACATTGATTGATCTCTCTGGATACAAATAAACTTTTTACATACGTGACATACATGTATATGTACTATTGAATATACATTTGGAAGAGTTCGACTGTATTGCATATATTGTTATACAACTACATGTATCTGATTTTCGGTCCTATTGTTCTAGTGGGGTGTTGATGAAGATGCTGACTGTAATTTCTTAAAAATTTAACTGTAAAAATCAAATGACATTGAATGGCTTAATAATTTTGCGACTAAAAATTGGTTTTTACCGAATTTATAATTTATATCTATTAAAATTTGACCTGATTCTTTCTTATATGATTTCATTTGGACTGGGCTCATAGCTAATTTTAATCTAAAACAAGCTGGGGGAACTGCATTTAATGAATCAAATTTTTTTTGAACCTTGCGATCTATGCACCTAAATAAGTGAAAATTTCAGATAATTTATCACAGCAGATACTTGTTATTATGAGAGTAAACTTCATAATATCGTAAACCTTTATAAGCGACCCTTCCATATTTCAATCGGTACTAAATAATTTTGCCTGCAAATGAAATTCCCGTGATGTTTGTTTTTCGTGTAACAAACAATTTGAAAACAGCGTAAAGAAATAGGATTAATTCCAAGGGAATAATTCGAAATTAAAAGCATTAAAATATTTTCTTTTGGACGGGCCACATATTATATATAATATGCGTTCACTATAACTGATTACTGATGTTACTGATGATAATTAAATGCAATAATTGGTAATAGGTTTAAATTTTAATAAAGTGATATTTTGGCCAATTATTGAAAATATTGGTTTTATAGCAAAAAAAGAAAAAATAAATGGCTAACTAGCTGTTGGCATAATGCATAAATTTGAT
>CAJVPS010001026.1:0-17966 GCA_910591765.1 Ambispora leptoticha | reverse complement strand
TTTCACTATACTATTCTACTATGTACATAAATATCATAATACAAAATAATAAAAATGCAGATCCTAACTAAAAATAAGATAATATTTAAATACAGAAATGTGATAATAAATACAGTGATACAGGATAGTTATATGACGTAAAAATATAGGTATAATTATAAAATGTAAAAGTTATAAGAAAATGCGATTTTGCATAACCACAAAAAGATTAAGAAATTAGGAATTTTTATGCTACTATGGTAACAATAATATAAATACTTAAAAAATAATAAAATAATATTCAAATAGAATTTGAAATTAGCAGAGAATGAAAATGATATAGAAAAATATAATATTAATTACTATTATATGAAGATATAGAAGTTAAAAAAATATAAAAAAAATATTTGAATGATATTTAAAATTAGTAGAGAATAAAATATTAAAGAATAGTATAGTTTTGATTATTTTATCAAAATAATATAAGAATTAAAAAGATAAAAAAAATATTTAAATAATATTTAAAATTAGTAGATATCAATTATACTATAGAATACTTTTATATTGACTGATATTAACAAAATAATATAAGAATACTATAAGATAAAAAAAGTATTTGATTAATATTTGAAATTAGTAGTTAATAAAAGTGCTAGAGAATAATAAAATCTTAATTATTATTATCAAAATAATATAGCAATATATAAAGATAAGAAAATAATATTTGAATAGTATTATTTATTAGTAATTTATTATAATACTTCAGAATAATATAATCTTGATTTATATTATTAAAGTGATATAGAAACTCAAAGAAATAAATAATATTTGATTAATATTGAAATTAGCAGAGGATGAAAATTCCAAAAAATAATGTAATCTTAATATCTGTTTTTATAATGCTATAGAAATTCAAAAAGATATAAAGAAAGCATTTGAATAGTATTTAAAGTTGGTGAAGGATATAGATTCTTGAGATAATATGATCTTGATTTATTTTATCAAATTAATATAGAGACAAATCAAAATGAAAAAAAGTATTTGATTAGTATTTAAAATCAGCAGTTAATAGAAGTGCAAGAGGATAATATAATCTCAGTTATTGTTACAAAGAAGGTATAGAGACTAGAAAAAATGAGAAAAAAGCATTTGAATATATTTGAAATCAGCAGAGAAGAGAAATATTAGTAGGCTATATAATCTTAGATTATGTTATTATCATAGTAATAATACAAATAGAGATTTGAAGAAAGCATTTTCATGTTTCTATAAAATAGCTAAGTTAAAAAATGTTCATACTCTAAATGCTTCCTGTTTTCTTGCAGAATGCTATTTTTAAGAAAATTAAACAAACAGAACAAGTAAAGAATATTTGAATGATAGGTGAGATTTGCAGAATCTGATTTTAAATATTCTCAATTCAAATTGGTAGAATGCTAATAATATGGCTTTGGCATTTTAAAAGATCTTGATATGATATTAAAATGATATAAAAAGCTCATGAACATGGTCATGAACACACTGCAAAGCTGGTTGAATTATTTTGTTTTGAAGAAATATATTCTTATTAATTAAGATGCTTAATATTATTATTAATTCATAATAAATTATTTTTATTCAAATTATTTAGAGAAATTTTTTTTAAATATTTAATATATATTTATATGTATATTATTGATATTTTTTATTTTATTAGGCATTTAATATCTAATAATTTATGATAATAATTCTATTATTAACAATTTCTAGTTTCTTCAACTAAACTATTGTTTTGATTTTTTTACATGTATTTTTAGTTTTGATTTTTTTACATGTATTTTTAGTTTTGATTTTTTTACATGTATTTTTAGTTTTGATTATCTTATAAATAAACAGAAATGCTGATAATTATTATTTATTATATAGAGAGTTATCAAAAGTTTCTGAACGTGATTTTTGGAATGCAATTGCTATACAAAAAAGGTAATGTTTATTATACAAATATGATTTGTTTTTGTTTATTTTGTCTTAAAAACATTTCTAATTCAATTTTTCTTTCTAACTTCATTTTTTTTTACAAATTGTGATAACAACTGCAACAATGGGAAAAAATAATGAATTAACCATAGAACAACAAGGTGCTATATTTTATCTTTGTAAAAATGGTAATTCGTATAATCAGATTGCAGAAACTGTTGGATGTGGCAAAACAACAGTTTATGATACATTAAAAAGGTATGCCGAAACTGGATGCATGGAAAGCAATTCCGAAATGTATGATCGAAAATTTAGTCAATAGTATGCCAGCACGAATTCAGGCGGTGATTACGGCGGAAGGTGGCCCAATTAAATACTAGTTTAATAATATGTAATGTAGATTTTGATAAGCTTAAAATAAAGTTTTAATAAAGTTTTTTTTGGCCAAGTTTTAAAAATTATGTGTTTTATATTGCATAAAAATTCGTTCGGAAACTTTGATAACCCTCTGTATTTACAATTTTACAATTATTGTTATTTTTTATAATAAAAATTTTCGCAAGCTTATATTAATCATTGAGTTTTTAGAAATTTGCTAACATCACCCACAAAAAAAAGCTACTGTTACCATTATCTCGTTGATTTCCCGGCTGTGCCTCAACCAGTCATGTACATGTACATGTAACATTGGGATATTTCGCGCACTAATTAATCAAACTATGTAAGGGTACAATAATAATGCAACTACTGTTAGATTTTATGCATAAAATTGATTGGCAAAATTGCTGCGTCGTTACTAGTAATTTATTAGTAAAGATTAGTGTTCAACAAATTGACGCAAGTCGTGTACTAACGATTTTTTTCTAACGATTTTTGTGGTAAACAATTAATGTAGTGTAGTCAAAAGAAGTTACAGTTTAAATTTTTAACCATTTAGTGATATTAACGAGAATTTCTTCTTTTGTTTTATTATATAGATTTTTGTTAAAAAATGAACGTTTGTCACGAATTTGACGAATTGGCCTTTAAAACTGAAAATCTAAAACCGTAACATTGACAAAAAGCCTTTTGTTTTATTAATGTCGAATTTTATTGTAAACTTCGAGATAGTTTTAACGCTACGTCATTTTAATTCTCGTTTTTATTATCGTTAATTAGGTTAAACTAAAAAATGAGCGTTTGTTCGACTGGCTTTTATAGGCATGTAGTACTTAAAAAGCCTTGGCCGAAAATTCCTAGTCTAAAAGAACTTTGCTATGCAAAGTATCTTGAAACCGACGTTATTAAAGAAAATTTTGATTATTTCAGTCTTAAGGATTATTAATTAATGAAATGTTTTTTTAAGAATTCAGTTCATTCGTTAGTGAATCAATGCCCATTTCACCAATTCCCGCTGCTATACGACTTCGTTAAAAACAAAATTTGGTACATTATTGTTCACCAGCAGCAAATTGAGGGCATATTCAATAAGTGGGACTTAAAAACCCACCCGAACATGACCAATTCTATCCAACAAGCTATAATGCGTCTTGCTGTAGCAAAAATGGACGAAATTCAAGTAACTGGTGAACAATTGAGAGATATTCGAAAAGAAAACAGAATAGCTTACAAACCACAAGATTCCGCTTTATTAATCCAGTCAGACAGGCAACGAGAGCAAGAGACAGATATCTGTTTAAACAATTATTTATAAGTCATCAATTATTAATGTTAAAAATTTTTTATAATACTTAAAACAATATAGAAGCAAATTACCTATCACGTTATACACAGATCTTAAATTCTATTGGCCAAATAATATAGTTGGGTCTGCTCGGGATCTACATGGGTGCATAAATATCAAACAATACATAAAAAAACCTGTACTATCGATTTTTATTATTATACCTTACATAGTTTTGATTAACTAGTGCGTGAGATACCCCCAATATAACATATTTTTCTCGCGTAATGTGACACATGTTCTTCAGCACAATCGAACGCATAATTTTCATCGTATTCTTCAACACAATTAATCATATAACACAGCATATTTTTCAGCATAATTCTTTTTTTGCTTTATATCTTTTTAGTATTATGTTTTTGTCTTATTTTTTGTCATAAATTTTAGAAACGTAATATCGAGAATACAATATAATAAATTTTATTGCATAATTAGAGTTTCGTTGATCAATTAAAAACTTCTAACAAAATTTATATAAAGAATAACACTTGAGTCATCAATAAATGTAGAAATAGGATGTGTACAATTTTTCTCTAAGTAATTAAATCTTGATTATCTTAATTTTTGTTGATTGTTAGGTCTTTGAAAAATTGATTAATTTTGACAATTGATTGATTTGATGAATAAGAGTTAAACCTTTTATCTAGAAAAGGTATTATTTATGAATTAGTGGATTGATGGAAATTGTTAAAATAGATTTCCCTATTTCCAAAAAACACCTTACCTTGATTTAAAATTCTGTACTCCTATTTCACCCAACCTATTGAAGATCATAAATATGGCAAGAGGTGGAGTATAACAAGCATAATTAGCCTAATTACTCTCGCTTAACCTTTGTTACAGGGAAAATTCCCTAAATCCATTCAAGTATACTTTATATGTGACAACTGCCAAAATATGTGCTATGATATTGTAAATTTGACATTTATGCTGAACATTAATGAAAACTTTTTAAAGTTTGAAATTAATCTCTTTGCTATATTTGTTATATAATATGAAAATAATTTCGAATAAACACATTTGATTTTTAGTACATGCTATTATTGTAATGAATTGCATATATGTATTATAATATATACGGAAGTTAAAAATAAATATTTGCTCATGGATAAATATTACAGTTTGTACCACACGTAATGTAAAAGTTAAGGATAATTTTAATTTAGAAAATGAGAATAACTTTGTGCAAGTTTACCTTCCCAAACAGCATATACAATACATGTATTAAAATTAGATACATGATTGAATTTATCATCATTAATGCGAATTATTAAAGGAATATACATATGTATATAATTGGCAATTGTATCTTTATGGGAATGTCACTCATATCACTTATATCACTTTTACGTCAATTAAAATGTCATAATCGGCGTAGATAATGATAGCCAGAATCACATATTTTTTTAAGGGGTAAACCAATCAAATCGCAAGAAAAGTAGTTACATAGGTAAAATTTCAAAAACGGCTTGGTAATCGAGAAAATCTTCGTAGTGTTTATTGCTCAAGCTTACTGGTAACAATAATCAGTTACATTTATCAATCATTATAAAAATCAAACGTTAAATTCTAATTTAGAGGTAGGTGCCTAAACTATTTCGGTTATATTTTTGGTATTTTTAATCCTAATTCAAACAATATCTTATACGCGCACAAGCAAAGATACAAAGATTCAAAAAAGCAGTATAGTCAAAGAATAATTAATATATAGCATTCAATTTTTATTCAATATACATGAATGCACTACCAAAACACCTACACTCAAGAATAATTGATATATAGAATCCAATTTTTATTGTTCAATATACATGAATGCACTACCAAAAACATCTACACTCTCTTACGTACCCTAGCAGTTTGATTCATCAGAAATCTAATCTCTTGATTCAGTTACTGATGAATCGGAACTCCTTTTGCTGAGAAACGACCTGCCTGCCGCACAGTCACATTTTCCAGCTCACTGCTGAGGCGACCATTACACTCTTCTTCTCTTCAATAGCCTCTCCTCATCAACATCACCCTCTCCCTTTATAGCCGGCCCCAACCTTTTTCTTCTATTTTGATTAAGTGGTTTAGAGCCGGCTATCTCATCTTCGATATTTACGGACATTCAATGATTTGATGTTTTTGTGCGAATGTTGAAGCTGTATATTGTGGTGGATGTTGTGGGATAATTATTTGGCTGCGCATTACCACGTCGTGGACACACAAAAACTAGTAGTAAAAGAGCGGCCAGTGGTCACAACTTGTCCAGGTTATTCGTAGCAGATGAATGTAATGGACCGGATTGAAGTTATGTTGAGGGCCAGTTGGATGAATTTGCATTCGCGATGTAGGAAATCCGTATGGTGATCGATTATGATAAAAATTTGCTGGCAGTGTATTATTAACATCAAAATTTGGTGTCTTTCAGACTTATTACATCGTTGCATTTGCTCTTCAGACCGAGATTGTGTTAAAAGAGCTTGCTTTAACATAGATGACGGTGTCTTCGACGTATGGAGTCTCAGAGAAGAGTTTGATGTTTGAGATTGCACAATTGGAGCTTGCCTTTTCGTTGCTTTACTATTTGGGGACTTTGACAAGCTAGCAGGATCTGATGCCACATTTTTTGATTGCTTTGCATTTTGGGAAGTGTACTAAAAGAAAAGAACAAGATAATAACATTTTGGTAAGTTTTTATGATATTATTTATAACAAAAAATTTAAGAAAGTTAATTATCATTACTTTTATGATATCTTCTTGTACGCACACCAATTTCCAGAGATTGTGACACCTCTTGATTACTATTACCATTGAATTTAGATATACAGGCTCCTTGCCTTTACCTTTTTTATCCTATAGACTTGAAACGTATTAGTAAATAATTTAAATTATGCATCTTAAATCAGACAATTAAACACCTTTCGCAAGTCAGATATAAACATTTACAGCTGCTATCACCAAAATAATCTGTTCCATAGGAACAGGTAATTTCTTCGCCTATTTCAATGTCCCTTAGGGCTTGAAAAGAGACAATATGCTGAGATCCTTGTATATAAAACTATTATAGAATAAATTTAGAAAATTCTCAATCTAAAATAGCAAGCAAAAAATATCAATAATGACTTACTTCGGTATTTGGATCACAATCATGCTAGAATTATACATGTATACAGTTAATAATTAATGACAAGAATTACATAATATCAAAAAAGGAAATAGATATATCTCACATTGACAAAGCGACCAGGTCCAACATAAATAAAACTTCTTTTTTTACGTGCTGAAGCGATTATAGAAAAATCTTTTTCATTATTCAACTTTGATTCCTCTTCCTTAGTTATTCGACTAGAATTCTATTGCAATATCGTATAATCTCGCCTTTAGTCCAACGCTTAGTCGCGAGGATACATGCCTCTGTTTTAGAATTAGTATAACGCAATGTTTCCCCTAGCTCAAACCCAGCACCGGGTGATACATGTTTAGGTATCGTTTTAAATGCCTAATATTTCGAGATATTGCAAGTTAAATCAATAAATTATTATATTTCTTCATTACTGATATTTACTCAAAAAAGACTTTAGCCTGTTTAGATGGCTTTTTTTGCGTTTAGATCGAGTTCAGGTAGTCTCTCTTGGAAGACTTTTGACCTATATTTGAATAAATTAATAACTAAACGCGTTTAAGCATTAAAACTTTTGTACACCTATATTAAAGATGCTTACTTGAAAGTATTTGAGCAGCAGCTCGTATGATATGCGTCTTTTGAGGATGCATTGTTTGGATCAATAGGTTTATATTGAGAGTCCATTTTATGTGTTTTAAACCTATATATATATATTGAACAGTCAAATGCGAAACATAATTTTTCAGATTTGGTGAAAATTTTGCAGAAAAACGCGTAATTATTGACTACATACCATAACTCTACTTTATCTAACAAAAGATCTGTTACAGACCATCTTTACTATAATAAAATAAATGAGAATTTCGTTAATATATGCTTCCGGAATGTATCGCGTTTTAGAGAGAAAATATTTTGCTCGTAATGATGACTAACGATATCTTTTATCTATAAATTAATTATACTTTAATAAATATTATAACTTCGCATAAATGAATTCTCGTATGTTCTTTGTCGCGTAAAACTAAATATATTATCTGGGTCAACTAACTTGAAATCTGTTTAATGTTTTTGTGTTGTAATTTATCCTTTATTAAGATTACTTGTTGTGAGTGAAGGATTATTTCGAATGGTGCAAAAACGGAAGATAATTGGAATAAAGAGAAAATAAGTTCAAGAAGATGGCTAATAAAAAACGCAAATCTTCTTCATCACTATCAGTCATCTAAATCAAATGATCATGATACGCCTCGCTACTTTTTCATTTTAGTTTATCAATTATATATTATAAATATTTATTAAGTTTAAGTTGAACACTAATTTAATTGTGTAAATTTTTAAATCTGTTCTTGAGTTTATTCCCACGATGTGTAAAGCAGGCGCATAATGATAACAAGCGCGTCTGACTTCAAAATTTTCCAAAACTGGCTATCAGTCATCTAAATTATGTCATGATAAGATACGCCTCATGATAACGCAAAATTTACCAGAAAAAAATTTGTCATATACATGTACACACAATTCAAGAAAATAACATGTCGGAAAAAGATACGGTTTTCTCGATTTAATTATAGAATTCTAAATCTTACTGTACATTTATTTATGGGAATCAGCATTTTTGAATAATTCAGCACTATTACTATTGAATATTCATTTGTAACTGAGTTTTTAGTTATTCCACGAATGTACCAGTAGGTATTGAGCTTGCATCAGATAAATGAAACGCCCCGACAAGATTTTTTGAGGGTAGGGATTATTATGTTTTATCCGGGTTCCTCATGATTTTTTTTTTGTTTTTTGACATTTGGTAGCACTTTCTTTTATAAGAAAAGTTTGTGCATGAAACATGATGCAATAACAGCATATTATAGAGAGAAGATATGTAGAATTAATACAACGACGACAATGAAAAATAAAGGAAAATACTAAATATCAAAAATACTAAAGTATTTTATAAGTATAATCAAGAGACAAACCAGTTATAATAGTTACCCTACTTCCTAAAGATATTGGATCTAGAGAAAGTAGAGCGTAAAACAATGGTGAGGAGAGCGGACTGAATGATTTACAAAACGAAGAGTGCTCTAATTGTTCTAAAGGTCTCCTTGATAGTCTTTACGAAAACTACTCTACTTATAATGATAAAAGGGGTCTCGGGTAATATGTTCAAAGGGGATACTGAGCAGAATTCAATGGATTCCGAAAGTTTCTGCTCACTACCAACAATAAAAAAAGGTTGGACTTATTGAGCAGCCAACAAATTAACAATCAAAAGAATAAGGCACTGCAAACAAAATGCTCAGAGTGAATATGTTTATTTAAAGTGAAGTTCGTCTACTATTAATTTATTTTAGGCACAAAAGAAAGAATAGCCACTTGTACGCAAGATTTAAGGTAACAACAAAAAGTATATTGCGTAAGTAAAAGGATTTCACAAGTAATATCTTTACTTTTATTTGGTTTCTTGTGGAAGGCCAAGAACTCGCCTTTATATATATATGAGCCTTTTACAGGAATTACCAATGGTAAGTTACCATGTGATTGGAGTTCTTCCACTATCTAATTATGTTAGGTACAAAAGAAATAAAGGTCGCTTGTACGCAAGCTTTGAGGTAAAATATTTATTTTATTTGATTAGATCATTCACATCAATATTATATCTATAATTATCCATCTTTTTAGTACACGTACTATCGTTTCTAAATAATAAATTCGAAGCAAAAGGATATGAATGTCAAGGGAGATCGATCAAAAGGATATGAATGTCAAGGGAGATCGATCTAAAATTCCAAAGATCACTAAAGTCCAGACATTGCAAGGTGTAATAAACAGGAATTAAAAGGAGTTTGCGACTAAGTAATATAATAATAAAAAATATCTTAATATATTATCATGCTAAATATATTTAATTAAAAACTTAAGCTTAGAAGAGAAAATATGCTGGATATAAAGAAATATATATTGTAAATTTTCTAGACTGTTTGAAATGCATTATGAAAATTTAACCTTCCCAATAGATTTCTGGTCTGTATTCTTCAAAGCGAGTGAAAATGCACAACTACGTCAAGAACAAGCTTATGTCGCGAATAAAAATAATGAGTATAAAAAAATACTTCATGGAAATGCAAAATAAATCATCTGAAATCAAGGAAAAGGCCACGTCTTTAGATAAAGTAAAAGGCGAAAATAAAAAATTATTTCCTTGTATATCGAGAGTTCATTCACCGTTTCGCGTAATTCTTGGACTTCATTTTGTAGTGAAGTAATAATGATGGTTTCATTTGTTGAAATTGCTTTTACTTGGCCAATGTTATCAGTAGATCGTTTTTTGTCGTTTTTAGGCATTGTGTTTAATAATTTTAAAAGTTGCAACGGTTGTGTATTTAAAAGTAACTTTTATGTGTATTTAAAAGAAAATGATATGTGTTTTTATACAAATTGTTGTATTATTTATAGTGTGAATAGTCACGGTGGGCTCCTTTTTTTATATTGTTTTGACTAAATAGCCAATATAAATAATTGTATTATTAATATTATTAATAATTATAGTATTTATTATCATTCTATCAGTTTTGCATACATTATTAAAATGTTCCCACCGATGACCTGATAGAATAAAAAATTCCCATTTCAGGGTAGATTATTATAAAAAAACGAAATTTATATTGTAGCAATAGCAAATATCTGTAAATTTATATCTAGTGATTTGAGGCATTAATTGCTCAAATTATTGCGCTTCCCCCAAACACCAATTGCCGCAGAACATAGTTTATACTACATTAATAAAATGTTCCCACAGATGATCTGATAGAATAAAAAATTCCCATTACATTATGAGAAAAACGAAATTTATATTGTAGCGACAGCAAATATATGTCTGTAAATTTATATCTAGTGATTTGAGGCATTTTAATTGCTCAAATTATTGTGCATTCAGCACTTCCCCCAAACATCACTTTAAGTACGTCTTTATATTTCATTGGCCGCAAACCAACGGTTGATGTCTCGGCAGGTACTTTATACTTTTTAATCATACGTGATAATGGCATATGCAATCGGGAAAAGCATGTATCAATTAGTTTTCGGGATTGAGCGAAAGATAAAAATATCTGCCTATTGAAATTGGTTTAGGAAGAACGCCTGCAATATACACTGCTTGAAAATCCCTTCCAGCTGAGATTGACGCGTGATTTCTTTTATAAGTACATGTACAAATATGAGATGATAATCGATCTGCATTCAAACGATCTAGAAACATCCAAAATTGACACAGAGTCTCGGAGCTTTTCGTGCTCAACAAATTATCTTTTTATCTGATAATGTTTTGGCGACGCATAAAAGAGCAAAGAAGAAAATCTTGTTAGTATCGATGAGACACCACCCCGTTTCACCCAGTCAATTGAAATATGCGTATTAAGGAGAGGACTAGTTTTTCAATTTATATTATATATTATAATTTACGATCTCAAAGTGCAATCTAATTTTAAATTTCAGGTGACAATTGCACGCACACTCTTATCCAATTATATAAAAATTCCAATAACATTTTCGGAGTGTGGTAAAACCGTATCATCATCGTTTTAAAAATAACTAATGATACAGTATATGTGTTTGTAATCAACATATTTTTATCGATATTCGTGAAGTTAACTTGGCTATCTGGGGACTGGCTTAATGCATGGTACATGCAATCAGAATCATAAAGCTTTTGTGATTTCAATTATCGTGTGTATATTGCGAGCACCCATACACTTGTCCAATTATATAAAAAATACGTCGGTTTCTCACGTATCTTCCAATAACATGTGTCGATATTACATTTTTTGGAGTGTGATAAAACCGTATCATCATCATGTCGTCGTTTCAAAATAAACATTATGATAGATGTGTTTGTAATCAACATACTTTATCGATATTCGTGAAGTTAACTTGGGCTAGCTTAATGCATGGTACATGTAATCAGAATCATAAAGTTTTCGTGATTTACATTTTTTCGTGTGCATGGGTTAACAATAAAAAAACATATATATAAAGATGAAAAGCATAACAATAAATCGAATCAAAATCTTATAATTTGATTTTTGATAGCTCATATCACATTTGCTCCGAGCCATATATCGGTATATATTTTCTATCTAGCCCACCCGTCACTTATCTAAAATACAAGGAGATTTATTATTATCGACTATTAAAAACAAAAGCGGTTAAATTTCGCACATAAAAACAATATAGCAGCGGCGATAAAGAATAAAAATGTCTTTACATAACGGATCTATTTCCCACGACATAGAAAGTACTGGTTCACTGCCATCTGATGCTTTTCATGAAGCGATGTTTAATGGTGTTAGCCAAAGTTATGAACCATCTGTAAATGATAACTTCGGCAGCGGTGAAATAGGTCCCATTAGACACTCGTCAGCATATCGATGCAACCCCTTATCAAAACAACAACAACGACAACGACAACGACAACAACAATAACAATAATAATCATGGTAGACCTCGTCGTCATCACTCTCTTTTAATCCAAGATATCAAGGAATGGGCAACGATGAAACTTATTAGTTTATGTCGCATGCTAGGTGTCTCGAGGCATCACCATTCAATCGCTACGCAGACAATCACTACGCGGACAGAAGTGAATAGTAGCGGCTCAATACAAGTGCCAGCGGATAACAATATTGCAGCTAATATTACTAACATGGAGGTTGAGAAAAAGAAAGAAAAGAGTAAGGGAAATGAGATTAACACATCACTATCGAAATATGCTGAAGCAATGATTGATGGATCAAATCCAAGGACGAAAAGCTTACTACCTCAAGAAGTGGATAGTAGCAATTCAACACAAGCACCAATGGATAACAACACAACACAAAAGTTAATGACTATTGCTGCAACAAATATTACTAATACGAAGGAAATTGAGAAGGGTAAAGGAAAAGAAATTGATCCGTCACCAATAGCAAATCCAAGGAGGAAAAGATTACGATCTCAAGAAAGTAAAGAAGATCGTCCAGAACCAAAATTAAAATTTAGAAAGTTAGAATATCCTCCTGACTTTAAATATGTAAGGCAAGAATCTACTTACAGAGAAATGTATAGAGTTCTTGCCTCTCCTAAAAACGACCCATTTGCTAAGAAACGGTATGCCACAAGAAGGAGATTACCATCACAAAAATCTCCTCAACCTTTACCTTCTTCAAAATTCCTGATATGATCCCAAATACTCCGCCTATACTACCCAGCGAAGCCGCACAAGTTCAACAAACAAAGAGGTCTCAGGATAAAATTGAAACTTCTAAAGATCAAGACAATTCGATTATTGCTGAGGCTGAGAGACCAAGAAAATCTAAGAAATTAGATTACTCGACATCAGATAAGCGGGAGGAGAATATTATTGGAAAGAAAAATACGGATACAAAATTAGTCGCCATAGAAGCAGCAACCGTTTCGGCACCACTAAAAGAAAGAGATCGTCGAATATTTTTAGCGCAACCTTTTCTTCAGACGAAGAAGAGGATACAGAAAGGAACTCTTCTTCAGATGAAGAAGAGGAATCAGAATGGACAAACAAGAGGATGTCTACGAATATTAGGAAGGATGCATCAACCTCTAAAGTGGGAGAGTCCAATCCTGCTTCTATTACAATTCCTCCTAATTCTCCTTCGCTAAAACCTATCGAGAAATACGATCTAGACGATCCAGATGATATCGAAGCTTGGTTTGAAACGTTCTAAGAGCCAAACTTCGATAGATCAACGAGGACACAAAGAAGGCACGACAATATTCCTCTTTGAGCTTTATTTATAAAGGGCGAATTGTTTGAAATAATAAGACAAATAAGATAATTATTGTTGTGTGTTTATATTTGTAGTTTTCTTTTGTTCCATTTGTGAATGTGAATCTTTTCATTTCAGCATTACATGTTTGTTACACGTATTATATATTATATGAACACGTAGTGAATTGACATTTTGTTTATTACATGTACATAATTTTTTTTGTTTGTAAGTTTGAATTATTTTTTTATAAATGTATTTGCTATTACATAAAAGCTTTATCATTATAATATGCGTTTTTTATTATAAACTTTATGAAATAGATCAAACTTCAATGCTTGTTTTGATAGCGGCACTCTAAAAGATTTCTTAGCAAATCGAAAACTTACCAGAGATAAAATTAAAATTACATTGCAACTAGCATAAATTTATACATTTTTCCGTAATAATCCATAGAGATCTGGTAATAAATTAACTATCTACTATAAAAATTTTTGTTTTATAGATAAAGTAGCTATAATTTACCTGTAACTTTCTAGAACCATAATAATGTACTGGTGCACCAAGAGAAATCAAAAAATTTTGGATTTAGGATATTCGAAACTTTTAAATGATTTTTTTAATTCGAGAACGAATATGGAATCATTAATTATGTTGACCCCGCATTTTTACTAAATCTTGACTATCGCCGAGATGAAAAATCTGATATCTTTAGCCTTTTTTGGATTCTATCTAGCGGTCGCATTCCAACGTATAAAAAAACAGGTTATGCATTGTATAATCCAACGGATGAAAAAGAAATTACAATCTTAGGGACGCTTACCAAATATGTTAAGTTATAAAAGAAATGTTGGGATAGTATACCAGATAATCGATCTGATATTCTTAAAGTGAACATCTACATGAAGAAATCAAGTATTTTGTCGTTGTCATTTGAAAAAAGAGGATGATACATCAGAATTATCAATAAATATATCAGATAATATTACAATCAACACTTTCGAAGTAGTATGTTTGAGTATGAAATATAGAAGATATTGCTGACACAGATACAATTAAACCCTGAAATTTTGATTACTGGAAAAACATTAGAACTAATAAGCAATGAATTATCTAATATTTTATATAATATGCTCAATTCTGGTAAAACTCATGAAATATGTACTCAATAATTATGTATACACAAGAACAATTAAAAATTTTTTCTTCGCAACTTTCAAGATACGAGTAACTTCACATTATTAAAATTTTTCTACCAACATGGAATCGGAGCGCAAAAAGATGAGAAAAAAGCATAGAAGTGGAGATACTTTATGCAATATAATCTTGGTGTTTGTTATAATGAAGGAATCAGAACAAATTATCTTGAAAAATTAATATTTATAATAAATTTCATAATATAAAATTTCGAATTTATATAAACTAATTTTATTATAATTTTTTTATATAATTATCTTTTATATAGATATATTCTTTTTATGATTATATTTTTTTAGCTTTAGATATTATAAAGCATAGAAAATTTGATTTTTACAGTTATAATTTTTTAAAATCATATTTTTTTTACTGTATAAAAGAATATATTTATATGAAGAGAAAATTATATTTGTATTTTTATTAGTAATATATTACTAAAAATATAAACATTAATAACTATTTCTATTGTTCTATTATGTGAATTAGTTAAATTTTTAATAATATAGATTCTTTATAAATATTTTTATTTTATATTTTAAAAATATATTATAAATAAAATTTGATAACTTATTAATTTTATGTAAATTTTTTAATTTTATTACTAAAGTTTTATAATATAATATATAAAATATATAATAATAATTAAAAGAATGTAATACTTGAAACTTTTACTAATTATAACTAGTAAAATACTATTTTTATTATATATAAATATTTTTAATTTTAATTACAAATATTTTTTTATTTTTAATATAAAAAATAGCTAGAGCTTTCTAGTTTATTATATATTTTTTGTCAGGTAACTTGTTCTAATTATGAATAAAAATAATTAATCATTATTAATTATTAATTAATTATTTTTATTCATAATTAAAACAAGTTATCTGACAAAAAATCTGAAAAAAATATATGTCAAACTAGAGAACTCTAGTTATTTTTTGAGCTAAAAATAAAAATTTTTGTTAGTAAAATTAAAAACTTTATATACAATATAATACAGGTATATTATCAATAATAGTTAGTAAAAAATTCAGGTATTACATTCTTTTGATTGCTATTACAAATAATAATGATAATATAAGAAACTAAATAATATAATATAATTATTTAAATTAAAGAAAATTTTTATTACTTTGTAATATTTTATTTAGTAAATATTTAAATATTTATATTTTAATTATTTTCTTATTTAAAGAAATTTTTATAAATGTTCAATTTGCATTACATATAAAATTTACTTAATTATTTTTTATTTTTTCTATAATTGCAATTAATTATTATATTATTGCTTGTATTGAGCAAAGTCATATCTTTTTGATTAGAATGTATTTAACAATTTTCTTTATACAATAGGATTCACAAAATCCTATAGTAGTTTGTAATTTGTAATATAAATAGCCAAACTATATATAAAGAATAACTCTTACAAGCTAAAAAAGACAAGTCACCGTGAAAGAAATAAAAATTATTCTTTAACTCTTAGTTAACAAGTACTTCAGCTTTTATTTTTTTTGTATCTTAGCAAATTGATAATTTTAATTCTTTTGTGCTTATTATTTGAAGATTTTACTAATTTGGCCATATAAAGCTGCTGAATCACATTTGATTTGATATTTAGTTTGACCCTTTGGATTATTGAATTATTCCTGTATTTAACTTTGATATTATAATTTATCTCATTTTATGTTTCATAATAAACCCATTATTGTAATTTAGACAAGTATTATTTAAATTTTATTAGTAATTCTATAGTCATTTTGTTATTTGGAATTAAAGATTTATATTGTGTTATAAAATTGTTATTATCTTTGTTAACTTGAATTAAATACTTGCCTTTTTTGACAAATCATCCTCTCTGCTTGCACAATCTCCATATACATGTAGATTGACAGGAGATCAATTTCGTAAATCATTAATTTTATCTCAAACTATCATAATTGTCAAAAAAATGACTTAAATTTTCTTTTCGTTATTCTTCTTATTCTTATTATTACAATAATAAACCGAAAACATGTTATACATGTATTAACTGATGCGGTGACGACAACATGAATCGGAAAATTTGGTCTGATATAAAAAAAATGCTAATTTAGAATAACGGTAACGTTCAAAATCCCGACGTGCACAATCCAAAATATTTCTATTTTGTTGACAATTTCTTGTTTTCAGCTTTGTTCGCGCTGGTGATATTCTGCTATATTTTTGATCGCCGACAACTCTTTACAATAATATCGCCGTTGTTTTTAGTTGCATCACTTCAATTGATATTTCTCAAACTATGAATCTTGTCAGCAAGTTAGGCTTCATTTTTTTTTAGTTTTACGCTTGTTGTTACGATATTAATTGGCTTTTTGTATTCTATAGCATGAGTATTTCTTTGGTTGAAGTAAATCGGAATTGCTAAATCTCGCAAAAATTGGAATAGCATTTTTGTTTGGATTGAGATGATTGCATTGACTGTGTCTGTTAACTTACTAAATGTTATACTGTATTTCATGGATCCAAATCGATATTTATGTTTGTGTGAATTTACATTTGTTATTGCTTGAACTCATATGTGAATTTCCATTTGTAAAATTCTCGAGGATTTTATGTAAATAAATTGGTTGATATCCGCGCAGATTTGATGTGATTTATACATTGTGATGTATTTCGTTATTTCACAGCAAATTTAACATTATTGAATTTGGTGCAAATTAATGAGGAAGAAATGAATTTTAGAAAACTGTATGCTTGATATAATAGAATGTTTCTTTTCATTTATCTGCATTCAATGAATTCAACTTTTTAAACCTTATATGGTGCCATCCATCCACCTCAACAAATTTTAATCCAATCGAAGGACGCAGTCATGTGATCACGAAATTTTCGGTTAGGGACTAGTTTTTATCTTGATCTGTGATATCACCAAACATCTCAGCATCTCATATAACAAAATTCCAAATCCCAAATCCAGACATGCCGCGCATTCTGAATTTGCTTTAATATCGATATTAAATTTTATAAAATATTAAAACCTCTATCGATATATGCTAACAAAATTTTATTTCATAATACAGTCAACTCTTGATTTACCGAAGGATCGGTAATGATATTTCAAGACCTCGTTAAACCGTAAAATCAAGGGATACTATTAGTTATCGGTAAATTAAGCGCAGTTTCAATATGGTGATAAGGGAGAAAGGAACGTTAATTACGATTCTGTTAAGTCGGGTAATCGGTAAA
>CAJVPS010001025.1:0-17974 GCA_910591765.1 Ambispora leptoticha | reverse complement strand
TATAGAATTAGAATAGTATCACTTTTAATATAGCAAAAGATAACAAAAATGTATAAAACGAATGGCTCTCGGGTCTTAAGAACAGAAAGAAAAAAAGAAGAAAATAAAAATTGTGTACAATACCTTTTCTCCAAGAGAAACACTTGTAAAAATCGCTTTATTAGAATCGTAATTCTACATGTTGGTTAGGTTCTTTCCACCAGAAAAGATGACGTGTTGACTAGGTTCTTTCCACCAGAAAAGACGACGAATTGGTTAGGTCCTTTAGTCCAGAAAAGGCGAAACGCATCATTAATTGAATGATTTGATTGATCCGAGTTTAAGGCTTTTAGCTAGAAAAGCAAGGAATAAAAAGAATAGATTAGTTAATAATTAATACACAAATTCTACTTTACCCTGCCTCATAATTACCTTTGAAATGACCATATTAAATGATATTGGCACAGGATTTAGATCAACTGATAAAATTAGTCTAATCGCCTCTCCCACCCACCGTCACAGTTCACAAATTTCCCCAAATCCACGAAACTCCACCTGTGACAACACAAATCAAATCAAGTTACTCAAACGAAGGAAGATATACTCAATTACCTCCCCTGGCTCAAGAAAATTAATTTTGTATATTAATTTTATGTGATCCTTATTTATAGTAGTGGTGCTTATTCATAATTTTCATAATTTTTGATATAAACTGGGAGTGATGCTTATTTTCAAGTAGTTTTTATTTCCAGAAGAATACGATTTTTTTGTAATACAACTATTAAAAAAAACTTTTAACAAAAGACATAAATATATTAATTAATTCTCGTAAGTGATTATAAATATTATAAGTAAATGCCAATGGTACGCTTGCGATGTTAATCATGTATCGTCACCACGTCATTATCAAAAATTATTATAACATTGTTTGTAAATTTATGATTATTTAAAAAGATCGAAAAAGAGAGAATACCATATCACAAAACTAAACTTAGGTTGTTCAGATATAAATCTTGTATATTTATGTGATTCAAACATTAACTACTAACTCTCGTTATGACCATATAGTAATCCTTTGCAGTCGAAAATATACGTTCAAAATTAAATTCATCTTATACCGATACTATTCAAAAACGTGATTATAAATCCCATTAGGATATATTTCTTGAGGAAATGTTTATTAAAGAATTAATATGATAATGAGAGAATAAATTGATATTTTGTATATTCTATTGAAGCTGATAGGACATTTAGGAAACAAAGCATATGATAGTACCATTTTTTTTCAAAAAAAAAAGGGATTAATTATTTTGATTTATAGAACAACATTAGGATAATTTTCCCAATAATTTTTTCATTAATTTTATTATTAATCGATTTATTCAAACTAATTAAATTCATATAATTTAAGAAAATATTATATGAAAACATTGAAAATTAAACTACAATTTGAAAAACCTCATAATCATCAATTTCAAAAGATGTATCCTGACTTAAAAAGTCAAGATCATAAGCAAATTTTTTGTAATAATTTCCAGAAAAAGTAAACAAACCTAAGTCAGCTCCAAAACAAGGACCTTGGTTTGAACGGTCAATTATACTAAGATACTTTTTATTCTTATATTTATTTAAAACTCCATTGGATCCCATGATGTCATCAGAATTAATTATATAAAAAGCTGCCCTTTACTTCATCATAATAATCTATATTAAGAGATTTCTATTCTATGGGATTATAACCACCGATAATTTTGTTAGAACTTTTGATACTTATAGCAACAATAGTTGGTCCTTTATTATCACATAACCGGTGAAAATCATTAGCAGTAAATCCATCTCGGCTACCACATAATAATAGATTAAATTTCAAATGGATAATTTTTTTGATTATCTTGTTTTTTAATCCATTGAATAATTTTATCGATTTGATTCGAGAAAGAATTGTTGATATTGAGTTGTGGGAATTACGAATGGGGTGAAGTGATATTTGTTGGTCTTCACTTCCAGGTACCAAATAATGATGCAATAAATCTTTGAAAAGCTTTTTTTGGTAATATCTCCGAGTATGGCAACACTTTGTTATAGAAATCAACAGAGTTTATATGAAGGAAACGAATTAACGGTATACAATTTTTGAGTGTAGAGCTAAGTTGATTAAATTCGCTTTGTGACCATTGATCCACTGGAACCGATAAATCGACATTGCCAGAAGTTGACGTTTGAGCGATTCCCCACTTATAATCTTTTCCCAAATTTTAATTTCTTTAAGATTTAAATCATCTCGTTTAAGCAAAGTGGTGATTGCTGTTTCTTGAATATTTGCGAAATCGCTTGATTGAAAAACTGCAGCTGGATTTTTACACGTGATCTCTTTACAGAATTCCTGGAGTTTGATAAAGGAATTATGTTGAAAGGCGGTTTGATTTATCAAAGCAAAATTTTCAACCATTGTTTCAGAATATTGCTCCAAAGATATTCTTGAACATATTCAGTCAAATCTTCAAGAATCAATTCATCAGCAGCGACCAATAAATCCAAAAGAGTTGGTACACCATGATAAGACAAATCGATCTTACCGGTGTACATATATCTTATATAATGTATGACCATAAAAAGTTGCAATTTAATAAATTTAATACATCTTCATTAGAGATTACCTTAATAAAGTTTCGAAAATACGCGGTTCAATATTTGGTTTCTTAAAAATGATCATTTTAGTCCACGCAACAGAAAGAGCAATAGCAAAATATGACTGCGCCACTAGTATTGATGAATGCGCAGTAAAAATTCGCTCAGTATTTCCAACAATGACCGAAATGTCGCAATATTTGGCATTTTCATAAAACTTTGCCAATTTATTAGAGTGTGAAGTCAATAAGAAGTCAGCCTTCATTGTAGGTAATTTTTTATTTTTGATAACGATAAATTTAATGTTGCTTAACAACGCTAAATTTAGACATTTACCCGATTGTTATACATGTACATGTAACACCAACATACCAAGGTTGATCAGAAAATGAAAAAAAATATCGATTGTAGCGGTAGCTCCAATTTTTTTTTACATGTATCGAGTGCGCCTAATTTTCTAGTTTTAGATAATAGTTAACGTAAGTAACAATTAATTCATTTCTTTATATAAACTATTTAAACATATTAATAAATATTTTTATTTTTTATATCAGAGTAAAGATATCTTAACATATAATTTTTCAGATTTTTTTCGAAAGGTTTGTTCTAATGTCGCGAAGTGATCACAAAAGATCTTTTATAATCTAATTTCATTTTTAATTACAAAAGTTCTTTTGTGATCACATCATAATTAAAAAATAAAAATATTTATTAATATGATTAAAAAGTTTTATATGAGGAATGAATTCAATATTTATTATGTTTTATTAATTAATTTTATGTGTATCCTAATTTTTGTCACCCTTCTATACACACCCCCCCGGAGTTTGATTAGTATAATGATCCATGCATAATTTAGACACCAGTGATGGACACAATAATTCTCTTGCAATAATTCCAGGTCAATGGTCACTAAATTTAATTATTAAGATCATTTAGTAGGTCACTTAAAGATCACTTTCCATTATTGCGTGAACTCAACATAACATTGGATAATCGAGCAACAGATATTTGAAGTTTTTGCTATTTTGCTACATATTAATTAAATGCAATTTTTTATTAAGTAATATTACGACTATTCGATCTATTGATTTTCAAAATGGGATAATGCATATGGTCTGAAGTAGATTCGATTGAGCTTTCTTGAAGCAATCGGATCTCTTTTGTTGGGTATCTAAAGGACTTGTGCCAGTGACTACAGTTACTATCGATGGTAAAGGTGAATGTGTTTGTGTAGTGCAGGGGATTAATTAGAGAAGGTCAAAATGGATTATACTTTTAAAATAGGAGACTATTTTTATTATTAGTTGTTTAGATTTCTTTGATTCATGAGTTATGTTACTGTCCAAAGATTCTTTTCATGACAAGATTATCTTATGAAGAAAGTAATAGTAATTAAAGCAATTATTAAGGAAACACAGCTTTCTTCTAGTAAAAGCAACAAAACCCGAAGTGACAAAAGCAAGAGGTAAGTAATTCTTCTTTAATTGCTTGGAGCTTTATTTTATTTTTAACTTGTCCTTGATTGAGTTTCAAGAAGCATGATTAAAAATCCATTTGATTGGTCGATCACAAAATTTTTTTATATTGCTCAAATAAGAAAAGTCCAACTTTGCCCATATGTAAATTAAACTTATGGTACTTTAAAAGATATATTGGCGATATGAGCCAATCGGAATTTAATTTTAATTTTGACCAATTAAAGGATGATCAGATTTTAGCCAATCAAATGGATTTTTAATCATGCAGGTTCAAGAAAGGATATTCTGTACACGTTTGGTCATATGTTTTAAAACAAATGGACAAAAAGTTATACCAAAGGCTAGACTAATAGCAATTCTATTTTGTAAGGTGGATGAAATATTATACCAATTGGACAGAACAGTATACTAAATAGTCATAATAAGATTGAATAAAGTTATTATTATATAAAAAGAAAAATGATTTTTGTAAATGGGCATATCGATAATCTAAATTAGATATTATTTATTTGACGCAAAATATTCTATTTGTTCTTTATTTAGAATGGGAGTATGGCAAGATGTCACAGGATGAGGTCATCTATGTGATCTCCATCCAATTTAAAATTCTGATAATCATCATCTAATTTGGTATCATTCTCTATTTTAAATTGTATAATACGACACATATACACAATAATAAAATATAAAAATAATAAAAGTTAAAAATAGAGCGAAGATAAATGATAATCTTGTCTTTCATTATGTATATATTTAAAGATTTTTAATTTAAATAAGACACATTCATTTTCACTATTTCAGAATAAATAAAAATAATTATTTATGATTTATTCTTGAGATTTAACCATTTTTTTCAATAATATTTGTATTATATAAAATTTTTCAAGGTCTTGTTATCTGTTATAAAAATGGTAATTAAAAATGAACAAAAATTATTGTAATGGAATTTAAAATCATCAGAATCTGGACTTTCTAAAGCATTGCTAACAGTTATGCAAATGGAGAAGGGATATTCAAAGATGAAAAAAAGGCATTCGAATTGTATGCAAAGGCAGCAGAGTCTGACATTAAAAGAGCCCAATTTATTTTGAGATCTAGTTATGAAAACGATGAAGAAATGAAAAATATAGAACAAAAATTTATTTAAACTTGTCTTCAATTAGTAACTAGCGGCAATTCTCGCCTATAATTTCGACTTGGACAATGCTATGAATATGGAGAAGGAACAGGCAAAGATGATAATGAAGCATTTAATTGGTATTTAAAAGCGGCAGAATCTGATAATAATAAAGCCCAATTTAATATTGGAAAATTTTACCATACAAATAGGATTTTCAAAAAATCTCGAAATGGCTTTAAATTGGTATCAAAAAAGGCTAATGAGAATGGACATGATATAGCTGCTGATATTGTTAAATCTTTTAATTTTGTAGAAATTTTTTCAAATTGTAGTTAATTTTTATATTTTATTATAGTTAGACTTTGTTAACTAATTAATTCTTATTTCGAAGCATAGCCAAGTCCTTTTTATGAGAATTTCTAAATAATTCATAGTTTGTATTTCAGATCCTGTGAACTGCATATCCAATTGATGTCCTAAAAATTATATATAAAGAAAAGAATTGAGAATTAAGCAATGAATGATCTGAATAAAATTAAATATTAAATTGAAACTTATCTAATTGCGCTTCAACTCTTAATTCTTTTGTGTCATAATGAAATTAATAACTTTTATATCTTTTGTGCTTTACAAATTTGATTCCTTTGTCTTAAAAAGATGACATGTTTTCTTTTGATTAGTTTGTTGACCGTGTTAATAAGTCCAACTGTTTGTTTTGTGTTAATATTCCTTTGGAATCTTTTAGTTTTGTCCCGAATAGTCTTCTTCATGTACTTTTATTTGCCCTCTTTTATATCTAATAATAGTTTTTGTAAAAACTATCACAGGTGACCTTTAGCACAGCTAGAGAAACTCTCTCCTTGCGAATCATTCAGTCCAAGCATTTCCCACCATCATGTTGCATTCTACTTCCTTTAGATCCAACATCTTTAGGAACTAGCATAACATCATCTATCTATTGCCAAAGAAGAGAAGGTCGAATAAAGTTAGTACTATAAAATAAAATAGCGATTGTTGGAAATGGGCATATTGATATTCTAAATAAGACATTGTTTTGTTTTGTTTGACGCAAAATGCTCTAATTGCTACTGTGTTTAGTGTTATATGAACTTTTTAGTTATTACTTATTTTTGTTCTTTATCGTTATTGATTTTTGTTACCGACAAAGTACATGTATCACAAGACGATCACATGCAGAAGAGCAAGGTACGGGTTTCTTGGCGTAATTAGTGAGCGTGAATTTTGCATGTCATTGGTAACAATACATGTAATACGGAAAATCGGATTGTTTTCGGATTATTATTTTTTAGAGATTAGTAACGGTAAGGCAAATCGGATTGTTTTTGAATCAAAATTTTCTTTTGATATTTCTTTTCGGAATGTTTTCAATATAATCGGTAAAAAATCGGTTTATATAAAACCGATTACATGTAATTAAAATCCTAACCTGGTTATACGATATGTATGTTTAGTGGTCGACATAAATATCCGGAATTTATTATGACAGGTAAGACATTTTATTATTACTGTAACATGTGCGAAAATTTTGTACGCACATTCTCAAATACGACTACTAACTATTTACAAAATTTAAAAGTCAATTTTTTCCCTCCCATTCAATTACCGCCGAAACACGATCCCACCCATTCCGTTTGTATTATCGTTTGAAATTCCGTTGTTGAAAGTTTTTTTTGATTAACCATAAATTTACCTCTTTTTCCACAAATTCTCGATGGGATTGATATCTGGTGAGTAAGAAGACCAATCACATCATGGTGATGAAAAGGTGCGTTTCAAGGATTTTTTAGCATTGAAGTCAAGACAAGTGCAATCGGTCCTTTCACACTAAAAGCACCCCAAGCATGAATCTTATAGGGATGCTTCATCATACTTTTATGTGATCATGATGTTCCATGATGGTATCTTAATAATTGAGTATTTGGAGGGTTGTTTCATCAGAGAAAATTGTGTGAGACCAATTTTGATGGATATGTTTCTGTGCCAATTCAAGACAAGCTACAATGTGATGGGGCTATAAAAGAGGAACCTGCAGTGGATGACAAACATCAAATCAAAGATTTTTTTAAGGTACATTGAATTGTACTAGATCTCTTTGTTTAAGTCTTTCAGTCTTTGAGTCTTTCAGTCATTTCAGCTGCAGTGGTGGCATTATTGATCTGCACCAATCAACAAAGGATGCGATGTTGTTCAACTGTGAGAATTGGGGGTCTTCCAGGTCTGGGAAGTGGCATAATACATGATTTTTTAATCTGATTGATTATATCATACACCATAGACTTAGGAAAGCCTGTTATTTGCACAATTTCTGCAGGATTTCTGCAGGATTCCAGATATAATTGCCCAAAGCTGACTTACCATCGTTCTTTGTGCTTCGTGCTTGGAAATCATGGCATTTTTTTGCTAACAGGTGCAAAAACTGATGGCAAAAATGTTTACGTTGTTGTGTTTATTATTAAACAAAGCAATACCAATTTTATACATGTATTAGTTTAAAATTGGTAACGTTACGTTTTGTGCACCAGATCGATATTCCGAATATTTATGTCGACCATTCGTTATATAAAATTAATAATAGGTACATAAAAAATAAGGAATTTCCGAAATCACGAAATTTTTATGTGCAAAAGCAAAAAATATATCTATATATTCTTTAATAAGATTTATCAGTCATCAATATACTACATAACGATTACATGTACTTGTAATTAAGAACAGGTTAATTTAACTGATTTGACTGAAAAACCAGGCGGACTGATGGTACCACAACCACCAAAAACTTCAGTTCCTATTACGCAGTTGTAGGCAGAATAGAAAATGTAGCAAGCAGTAGGATCATCACTGTAAACTTTATATATAGGGTCGGTTTCGTCAACACCATAGCATCCAGACCCACCACCCGTTTGATGTCTATATTTACCCTCGTAAACTAAAGAAAAATGAGGTGACATTAGAATGTAACAGTTTTATATATAACGATAAATTATTAAATGTATGACACTCACAAACGGTGCAATACTTTTGAGCTTGAGCATAAATTACGAAGGTCAAACTGATAATTAGAGATAGAATAGTAGATTGGAGCTTCATATTGTTTTGTAATTAGCTTTCAATTATGTGTTCCTTAACTTGTGAAGTGTTTGTGTGGATGTGAAGTGCTAGTGAGGATGTAAAATGTCTCCTTATATATTGGATTTCTCATCATATTCATCAATAGGTTATGACGAAAAAAAGCCTATCGCTATTAATTCTCATGGCTGATATGTACATATACATGTAATAACGATAATACTTCGGAAGGAATTTCTTTTTTGTTATTTTTAATTCCAAAAAACTCGTTAGGAAATTGTTATTATCATAGAATTGCTACATATATCTCCATTCAAAAACTATGATAATAACGATAAGGATGTCTTAATTCCAATTTTGGTTAGGCATCTTAATTTAAGTTTACAGTGAGATCATATGCATTCTCAAAATTAAGGGAGGTTGCACGCCATGTATACGCATAGTTCTTGTTTAGGAAATTTACAAAATACACTGCCTACGAAAAACGTACATGGATACATGTACATGTAGTTTCAATCGTTATCAAGATGCGTCAAATTTAGATTTATTCAATCTTTCTTATATTAAGAAGTTAAAGTTTCTTATATCGAGAAAATTTTTATTCCTGATTAAAACCGGTTTACATCCCGGTTTCAAGTCATGACTTCAATGTAACTTCAATGCCCGATTTGAAAGTAATGACCCAGTCTAATACATGCAAGTGGTAAACTACTCCCCATTTTAGCGTTAAATTTAGCCGTTACCGATGATTAGGTAATATAATCTGGGTGCGATAATGATCTTTGGAATATATCTAAATTGAGTACAATTTTTATCATTATATTTTTTATCACTTAATATCAAGAGACTTAAAAATTACTTTGTATTTTGAAATCTTTTCCTGTACCAAGATAAATCTTTAATTAGTAAAGCAAATAACATTATTGTTAAGAAAATTCGAAATTCCCTTTTGGACAATATGTGCGATAACATAAAATTTGCATCAAAATCATGCGATTTTTCTCCGAGCTGATAAACGAAATTTACTTTAAAAGCATACAATAAATTTATCATTGAAATTTAGTTATAAAACCGAGGCATTTGAAATCATATCATAAAAATGAAGCCTAGACTGGCCTATTATATAGAATAAAATTCAAATAAAATAAAAATTTACAATGTTTCAATAATATTTTGGTGTCAAAAAAAATACTGAACGAAATTTTATAGTACATTCGTCAATATTATGGCAAACTACTGTCTTTAAGTATTTATATATCGAAAAGCGCGAATATGTTAAAGTAATCTTTAAAACATTTGGTCAATTTCGAATTATAAATTACATGGTTCTTTATGTATGGTGACAAAAATCGATTCTCAGTTCATAGAGGCCGACGCTGTTTAAATTTCTTTGTTACTGCAGATGAATTAATTCTCAAAGAATTATTATTGAGTAATTTAAGAATATTTTATGTAATATTCTGAGAATTTGTTTGAAAATTTCGTTAGCATCAATTTTAAAAAGCTCCTTCATTAATTCTACATAAAAATTCAGCTATCATTTTAACCAACGAATTTGCAAAAACTCAAGAAGTAGCACTCATTTCTCTCTTAAACTAAAAAAATTGAAATACGAGAAAAATTCTCTAATTAAGAACGTTCAAGCGGTAGTTTTAAGCAATGTCGATTTATCAACTAATTCATCTAACTCGGTGCTGTGCTACATTAATTTGTTTTCTCATAGTTTTTAGTTACATGTGATGTCATATTCGGCTGACGTCACAAGTAAGATATCATCAATATTCAAGGAATAAATGAATAGGATAATGTTTAGCCACTGTCGTTATATGTGTCAAAGGTTACAATCATATTGAATGGGAATCTCCTGATCGTATTTATTACATGTATATTAAACTAACGAGCGAACTTTGTATTGTATATGAATTTGACGGAGCTTTAAATATTTATCTCTTTCATTTGGAGAAGATTGTGACTTAGTAATTGTTGCTGCAAATTTTTTATGAAAAGCTTTCCAGTAATAAAAAAAACTTACAATTTTCATTATCTTTATAATAATCATATTATAATATTCTCAAACCTTTTTTTAATAAACTATTCTCAAGGATTTTAATCTATATAGAAACCTTAAGGTCTAGCGTTATCCAAGGTTTTTATACATGTATATCAATTGACTTTATACATAAAGTATACACATATATTTCGGGAATACATCAATATCATTACCTATAATGAAAGAAAATTTTACTAAATTTATCGAGTGTCAACATAATGAATACTGCTGGAAATGAGAAAGATACTGACAATGTAATAAATGAAGTCAGAAAAATTAATGGTCATTCATTCGAATCCTCTTTAAAGTTATTAGCAATGTTGAATATCTTGCAAAAGGAGGATTTGAGACAATTTATAAAGAAACTGGTTGGATGAACCATTAAATGGATATTAGAATTATGGAGCAAGTAAATTTAAACGATGAGAAAAGTTGTATAAAATCATTGGATAGTTCAAACAAATTCTCTGGAATTTATAAAAGAGTAAAAATGAATATTTTCTTGAAGCAGTTTATAATATACTCAGGTTTTTCAAAATAGATTCTGACTGCTCTAAAATTCAGTTCTGTTTAGGTTTGTTATTATATCAAAGATGATGCAAATATATTAATTTCATCGCGAAAAATTGACTTAAAAAGAATCAAGCTATTTAAATAATATTTTCGCAAACTAAGCAACATCCACGAAGGAAAATTTCTGTACTTTGTTTTTCGGCTTGGAAATATATTAATATGTACATTCCAAATTTGTTAATTTTGGACTTATCATTCAAAAAATACTTCTCTATGTGAATTCAGAGAGGCTAAATGAAAAGTCATACACAAATGCTGCAGCTGTTTTAGCGTTGAAAAGTTGTGTATGAAATTGTAACTTGGAAACACTGAAAGAGTTATGATTATCTTATTTGCAATATTTGTAAAATGATAGCAAATAATGTTCTCGGATGGTGCAAATGGATTATTGAAAAATTTGGGATTCAGACCATCTGCTGAAAGATCAAAGATTTGATTAGCTTTATCTATCTCAAAGATGGTTATTGGAAACTGAACTCAATAAAGATAATAGAAAAGATTGATTCCTATAAATAAGAACAAAAAGTATGAATCTACAGTTGGTGACATAAAAAATTTATTTACATATTTTTTAATTATAAAATTTTTCTAAAATATAGCCAAATAAGTAATATGACTAATATATATGGCTAATAATTTGTTTTTTTTCATTCTTGTTAATTAGATTATTAATATGATCATTCATACATATTTATATTATATAATATTATTTATTTATTTATAAGTATTATTTACAATAAAAAAAGATTAATATATATTTATATATATTAGTATAATAGATTATAAGATATTGTAAATTGTAAATAAATTTAAAAAAATAACTTATCTATAATATATTTTTGTATATTACAAAAAATTCTAAATTTTTATATATCAATTATATATATAATATAGTAATAATTAAAGATGGCTCCTCAACTAGTTGCAACTTGTGACAGCTAATTAGAGAATTGCAACAGAGTTATGGCAGTCAATCAGAGAATTGCAACAGAGTTATGACTAGTTGCAACTCCCATTACTAGTAATAATATATAAATTAAATTATAATAAAATTAATCTTATATTTAATTTTAAAATATTATACAAATTTAACCTATTATCTTTCTTTTACAAAAAATAAATAAGCTCAAGAAATATTAATAAATTTAGTTTTAAAAATTTTATTTATTTTAGTATTTTATTATTTAAAATATTTATATTATTTATATATAAATCAAGAATTATTATTCTTTATCCAAAGTTAATAATCTTATAAATAGACTTATAAATTTTAAAATACTTTTTAAAAACTGGATTTATATTTAAAATATTATTAAATATATATAACTAAGAAAAATATATATATATATTATTTTTAAAATTTATTATAATTATTATAAGTTCTTGATTTTATCTTTTAATTTTATAAATATATCTGTTATTTTTATAAGTTTAATAAATAAAATCTTTTATAATTAATAATAGATATCATGACTATTATAATAGAATAATAATCTATTTATCATAATAATATAATTTAAAATTATTAAGATTATAACTAGTTATAATTTAATAATACTTATTTATTATAATATTATAATAATTAAGAAATTATTTTTATTTATAATTATATATCTAAATAATATTTTAATTTATAGTAAGATAAAAAATAATATATTCAATATTTTTAAAAAGTACTTAATATCTTATATAAATATAAATTATATATCAAATAAAAAAATATATTTTAATATAATAATATATAAAATTATTTTGTTAATAATTATAAATAAAATAAAATGCAATATAAATAATTTTAATTTATAAATTTATGATTTTTGTAATAATTTTGATTGAATTATCTCTCTTTAGATTTCTTTTAGTTTAGATCTTTATTTTATACTATCTGTATAATAGATTAACTTTATATTATATTTTCAAGATCATTTTCACTCTGATCATTATGTATTTAATAAATCTAGATTAATATATTATTATTCAAATAATTATTATATATATCACAATTATTAATTTAGATTATTAATATTTTTAATTATATTTATTATTAATATTCTTTATATTTTTATTCTTTCTTTATATTTTTATTCATTCTTTTTAATTATTATTTATATTATTATTTATAATTATTTATTACATTATTAATTATTAGATTATAATTAGTTACTCTCCAAAGATGCAAATTAAGTTAATTAATTTTGTTCAATCCATATGTATTTTATTTATAAATTATTATTAATTTATTTATATTTTGTAATATAACCTGTCTATTCTGTAAAATAACTTCAGATCTGAATACTTTTAAATAATAAAAATAATTATAAGTTATAAAATTTAAACTTATTCATATTACATTTTATTTTATTTATAATTATTAACAAAATAATCTTATAACTTAATAGTAGTAGACATGATTATTACAAATATCATTCTCTAATATCTTATACTTACATATTACATACTATATATTTTAGCCATATATTTTAGTTTTAATAAAATAATATTCTGTCAGAATAAATCCAAAATAATTCACACAATTCATAACAAGCATGACTGAATTAATTAAGATAATAAAAGAAAATGATCCCTGATCCTGAACCTTCATCTTATCTCTCAATTAAATTACTTACATATTCTGAAGAACTAGATAAAAATGTGCTTGTCTGAATAATACAAACTAAAACTATATTTCTGACTCAAGAAATTACAGATAAAAAGATATAAGTATAATATGTAACAATCTTCTTTATTAATATAACATTACATTGATATCTCAATAAATTCAAGATCAATAATTATGTAATATCTTTTGAGAATTGGAACAACTTTGTTATAGTACTTAGAGAAGTCTTCTAGCTATTATACTATCAATAATATTTTTGCAAATTTAATTTCATCTTCTTCACCAAACTGAATTTGTACAAGATTATAATACAAAATTCAGAAATATAATTGGACAAGTTATAAATATAAGTAATCTAGACCAAGTTACTTATTTTATAGAAGTTAGTTACCAGATATTAGAAATTCTAGAAGAAGCTTGAAAGTTAGCTATTTATTATAATATAATAATATATAGACAAGATAGATCTTTAGATCTACCAAGTAGAAATAATAATAGCCATCACTTACAAAGCTAATACAAAAGACATCAAAATAATAATCTCATACCAATAGAACTTGATCAGATAGAAAGTTATCATAATAACAGAAAGAATAATAATTAGAAGAATAATAAGTCCAAAGATACATATTATAATTATGGTAAATTAGATCACTTTACTAAAAATTGTTATTCTAAATCAAAGATAAAGATTGCAAATATTGAAGATAAACAAGAAGAATCTTGGCAATTATATAAAAGAGTTGAGTTTATTTATCTTAAGGATAATAGAGAAAGACTTTTAAAATTTAATAGTCAAGTAAATAGTAAATTAGTATAGATATTATTAGATAATAGCATATCAAGAAATTTTGTAGAGAAAAAGTTTATATAAAAGAATAAAGTAAAATTACAGAAGACTATACCAGTTATAGTTAAACTCATTGATAACAAGAAGATAATTGCTATCATCATGGTAAAAATTGATGAACTAAAATTAGATACTTACAGAATGCATAAGATAGATATATAAGTCTTGAAATTGCAGAAATATGATCTTATTTTAGATAAATCTTAATTATTTCATGCCAATCCCACTATAGATTAGAGAAATAATATCATTATCTTTATCTATAGATCAAAGATAATAAAAGTATAAGCAGATAATGAAGTAAAATCAGGCTCAAGCTATAATTTAATTTATATCTCAAGATAGTAAATTACCAACTTGCTAGCAGATGCAAAACTCTTTACTATACATCTTAATAATGCTGAAGACAAAGAAAAAGCAAAAGAAAAATTACTATTACCAGAAGTTTTGGATATTAAAAGAAAATACAAAGATATATTTTCAGAAATCTTATCAAATCAATTATTATCCAAAAGAATAATTGATTATAAAATTGATCTTATTTCAGAATCTGAACTATTATTCAGACTTATCTACAGATTTTCTTTCACAGAAATGAATGAGCTCAAGAAATAATTAGCTAATCCTATTCAGAAAGATTTTATTCATCTAAGTGTCTCACTCTTTAGAATACCAGTTTTCTTTATATATAAAAAAGAAGGTACACTTAGATTATATATTAATTATAAAGCTTTGAATAAAATTATCATTAAAAATCACTATTCCTTATCAAGAGTTAATGAATTGATAGACAGATTCACAGACTTAAAATACTTTTCAAAGCTAAACTTATATTCAGGATATTATCAAATTCATATTGCAAAAGAAGATATATATAAGATAATATTTAGAACTCACTATAGATACTATAAGTTCTTGATTCTATCTTTTGATCTTATCAATGCATCAGTCATCTTAATAATATTTATGAATAATATATCTCATAATTATCTTAATAAATTTATAATTATATATTTAAATGACATCTTAATATACAGTAAAATAAAAAAATTATATTCAATATTTTTAAATAGTATTAGAAATACTTTGCAAATATAAACTATATACCAAGTGAAAGAAGTGTAATATTATTTAGTAGTATATAAAATATCTTGGATATTTTATATTAGCAAATAATATCTCTATTGATCAAAGAAAGATTACTACTATTAAAGATTGGTCAATATTAATCAATATCTCAGAACTTCACTTCTTCTTAGATCTTGCAAGTTACTACAGAAAATTTATAAAAGATTTTTCAGTAACTGCTTTATCACTCACAGTACTTTTATATAAAGATCAAGAATATAAATAATTTATAATAGCGCAATAAGTATTTGAATAATTAAATAATATCTCATATCAGTATCAGTCTTGTTATTATCTAATCCTAAACTACTATTTACAGTTATTACAGATACTTCAGATTTTGCTATAAAAGTTGTGTTAAGCTAAAATCAAGACAAGAATAATTAATTAATAGCTTTTGAGTTAAGAAAACTTTTACCAGCTAAACAAAACTACCTGATTTATGAAAAAGAGTTACTTGCTATTATATATACTATTAGACTCTAAAAGTCATATATAAAAGGTCAAAAGTTCTCAGTATTTACAGATTATATCTTTTTAGAACATATTAAAATATAATATAATCTTTTTAAGAGACAGACTTGCTGATTAGAGACTTTACAGATCAGTAACTTTGAAGTTAAGTACAAACCTAACAAAGATAATGTAGTTGCAGATACACTCCTATATCAATCACACCTAGCAAATATTTTAGTAATTATCATTAATTTGATAGAAAAAGAAGACTTAATAAAGAAATATCAAGCAGATAAATATTTTGCAGAAATATATGAAGTCTTAAAGAACTTTGATTTATTATTTTGATTTAATGTTATTAAAGTTAAAAATTTTGAATTAAAAGAAAATTTATTATATTTGAATAATATAAGTCACTTAGCCATACCAAATGATAAAAACTTAAAGACAAAAATATTATTTGAATTTTATAATATACCAATAGCTAAACATATTAAAATTAATAAAATATATATAATAATTTCTTAATAATTTTATTAGTCAAAGATAAATAAAAATATTCATAAATATATCATCAGTTGTAAATCATATCAGTATAATAAAAGTAATAATCAACAATTCTCAAGATTATTATAGTCTTTAGCCATTTCAAAATATAGATAAGAATACATTATCATGAATTTTATAGTTCAATTTCTAATTATTAAGTTTTTATAGACAAATTATCAAAAAGAGTACACTTCATATCAACTAGAATAATAGTAATAGTATTTGATATTACTAAGTTATTCTTTGAAAATATCTTTAAATTACATGACTTATTTATAATTATAATATTAGATAAAGATATAAAATTCACAAGTCATTTTTGAAAGTCTCTTTTTAAATAACTTGAAACTAAATTCACTATATTTATAGCTTTTTACTCTCAAACAGATGGTCAGACTGAAAGATTAAATAGAATCTTGAAAGAGATGCTCAGAATTTATATTACCTATCAGCAAAATAGATAGATAAAAATTTAGCTATAATAGAATTCACTTATAATAATAGTAAAAATGCTTTAACAGGTTATATACCTTTTGAATTAGATTGTAAACAGACATTTTATATATCTATCAATACTTTGTCACAACAAAATAATATTACAGCATTACAAAACTTTATAGAATATTAGAATATCATGATGAAGATTACTAAAGATTTGTTAGTTAAAATATATAAATTAATATAGAAGATTTGAAGAATTCAATCTTGAAGATAAAGTTTTTTTCTCTACTTGTAATATAAAATCTCTAGTTAATAAACAAAGGATAAATAAGAAACTTACATCAAAATTTATTGAACCCTTTAAAATTATCATCAAAATATCTTCTGTTACTTATAAATTATAACTATCATATAATATAAAATTACATCTAGTATTTTATATATCACTACTAAAGAAATATAATAAATATAATAAACATTAATTAACACTAGTAATCATCATCTTTGATAATGAAGAAGAATATAAAGTTAAGAATATTCTTGACAAAAGAATTCATTATTACAAATTTCAATATCTTGTTAAATAACTCAGTTATTCTCTTTATAATTCAACTTAAGAATCTCTAGAAAACTTGAAAAATACCATGAAAAAGATTAATATCTTTAAGAAATCACACTTTTGAATATAATGAGATTATTGTACTTTAAGTATGAGAATATGTAATAATTTTGATTAGATTATCTCTTTTTAGATTTCTTTTAGTTTAGATCTTTATTTTGCATTATCTGTATAACAGATTAGCTTTGTATTACATTTGCAAGAAGATCATTTTCACTCTGAATATATAGATGATTATTATGTACTTAATACATCTAAATTTAGTATATTATTATTCAGATAATCACTATGTATATCACAATTATTAATTTAGATTATTAATATTTTAGTTATATTTATTATTAATATTTTTTTATATTTTTATTATTCTTTCTAATTATTATTTATATTATT
>CAJVPS010001024.1:0-17974 GCA_910591765.1 Ambispora leptoticha | reverse complement strand
AAGAAGAGATCTATAACTATATTAACTAATTAATCTACTATATACATGAAAAATTAATATGAATTGAAAAAGTAAATATCAAATTTAAAATAATATAATATTTAAAAGAATATTTATAGACTTAAAATTTAAATACAATAAGATAATTAGATAAAAATAATTCAAAATTATATGTTAAATTATGTAATAAATTATAGAGTGAAAAAAAAAGAAAGTTTTTTTTATAATTAAAGAAAGATTATTGAATTAAAGAAATTTATGTTACTATGGTAATACTATTATTACTAATATTATTATTTCTATTATTAAAATTTCTATATAATAAAAATAATTATATATTATTGCTAGTAATATCTTATATTAAGCTTGAACAATATATTATATAGTAATAAGAATATTTATTTTATAATTTTTAATCTCTAATTTATATCTTTGAAGTAATTACTTTATAAAATAGCTTTAGTAATAATATTTAAAAGATATAATAATGCTAATATCTATAGATTAAATATAGAATGTTATATTTGAAAATAGGAGATAAATAGTTATATTACAAAAATTTAAATTATTAATATAACTTAATGTATTATTAATTAATAAAATTATCTTATAATCAATCATCTTTATATTAAATTTCTTGAGTTATTATTAAAATAATATTATAGTTAATTATTCTTTAACTTTTTTTTCCTTAAGATAAGTTGCTGCTAATATAGTATTTGATTCAAGATTAATATAGAATTAAATTAGATAAAATTAATATAAGATTAATTATTAAAATATAATTATATACTGATAAAATAGGCCTATTTCAGCTATATTATATATAACTTTCAAATTATATTCTTTTAATATTTCTTTTAATTAAGAAATTATAATAATAATAGCAGTATGATTTACAAAAGCATCTTTTCTGTCTTTTTTATTCACATAAGTCAATATTTTTTCTTAAATTTAAATAACTAATCATGTAAAAACTTAAAGTTATTATCAGATATATTCAATCTTAGCATGAAGTTCTTTACTTTTTCTATTATAATTGTATCTATTAATATGATTTTATCTTGGCTTTATAAAGTTTACTCATGCAACATATTTTCTATATCTGAATTTTGAATAGTTCTTTATTTTTGACAGAAATCTTTCTTTTAATATCTTCTTTTTATTTTATTAAATAGTAATAATGATTTATTAGATATCAATATCAAATATTTCTTTTATCAATCAACAAGATTAGTATCATTAGTGTCTGAATGTTGGTTTTGAATATAATTACTGCAAGTCTTTGTTCATATTTAGAGTAGTTTTTGTTTTTAAAAGATATATAGGAGACTAATAATATAGAAAGTTACATATTAGAGTTGGATATATTAAAAAAAATAAATATTAGTTAGCTATCTTATTTTGCTATCTCAGAATGTATCTAATCTAACATCAAAATTTTATCTTGTTGACATGTTAATATTGGTTTTTGAATAACTAGTTAATTCTAACATTACTATATTACTTTTTTATAAAAATATATTGTTAATGTTTTGTAACAAGCCATATAGTTGTAAAAAAAAACTAAAAACTAGATGATCATGAAACTAGATATATGATAATTTGGAAATTTGATTGGTATAATCATATGGTATGTACTTATAGAGAGATACTATATATAAATAGGCTCTGAAAAGTGATGTGCACTTACAGAATAAAGAGTATATACTTATCTATAAGTCCTCTCATAAGACCAGTAATAACTGTATACTTAGAGAGGGTATGTATTTAGAGAGTGTGCATTTAGGAAGATCTGACTGTATCAAAAAATTCAAATAAAAAATATACAGAGTTCTTCTATGTTATAAAATAAAGCTATAGATATTTATAGCTTTTTATCATAGATATATCAAGAAATATGACTTATAACATCAAATAACATTTTCAGATAATGCAAATTTATTATTGAAAAATATTTGTAATATTATTTCAGAAAATAAATCAACTGCTAAGAAAATTAATGACTTTATCAGAACTATCTACTATTTAAAAGACATAAACTAAATACTTTATATTTTCAATATTATACCTTTATAGATTATCCTAAATTTAAAGAGTATATTGAACTAGAAAAGAAGAACTGAAAAAATGCTTATATAAATATAAACAAAAAACAAATAATTTATTCAAATGTAATTTATACTAGTTGAATCTTTACCAAATAAACTAATTTTAATTCCAAATGAAAAGTATATATAATATATTTATTTTATATTCAGTCAAGCTGATGATATTAATTTATAATTTATTTTAAATAGTTAGATCAGTTTATATATTCCAAATAAATAAAACTAATATTGATATATATATATATAGTACTTATAATAATTATTATTATCAATAATATCTTATTATTTTCATTATATAAAAAATCAATATACAGTAGCAATCAAAAGTAATGCAACACAAAATTAAAAATTATTAAATCACAATATCTTTGCACAGACTTAAGAACATCAAATTATAGTTCATAGATTTAATTATGTATATGTAAATAACTTAAATATGATAAATTTAACATGGATAATTAAATTAATTATATCACAATCACAATATTTATTTAATTTTTAGTGTTATATTATATTTGCTTATTTTTAATATAAATTTGTATAATTCTTAATATAAAATAAAAATATCATATTTTTTTATTTTTTAACTATATTTAATATACTACCATTTAGCATAATCATTATGTACTTTTATTATATTACAAATTCTTTTTGTCATAGAATAAATTAAATTTGTGCAATAATTCATATCAATTTTCTCCCAAACTAGCTGTATTTTTTCCCATAAGTCTTCTGTACCTGAAATTGATTCAGAAAGACACTAAAAATAATAATCTACTTCATTTTATAAATATTCAATTAGATTTAGATTAGGTAATTGTGCTAACCAATCTTAAAATAGTAATAATATTATTATTAAATCACTCTTTCATCAAATTAACTATATATTTGAGATCATTATTCTGTTGAAAAATAATTTTATTAATAGCTAATCCATATTTTTCAATAGTATTTATAAGATCTTCTTTAAAAATTTTCAATATAATATACTATTCATGTTTTTATCAATCTTACAAAAGTTATTAATACCATAAAAGGTAAAATAATCTTATACTATTACTTTTTCACTACTGAATTTTACTGTAGGTTTAATATGATAACTTTTTAATGACTTACTTATTCTTTTTTAATAATATTATTTTCTATCAGATCCAAAAATCTGAAATTTAGATTCATTAGATCAGATATTTTTAATCAATCTTTATAGATCCAGTTTTTATATTTATTAATAAACTCAAGATAACATTATTGATATTTGGACTTTAGATATGATTTTTTTTATTTTATTCTTGCTACTAAATCATTTTTTTTAGTATACAATAAATAGTATGCTCTGAAATTTCAATATTTTCAGTTTCATAAAGATAATTTTGAATAGTAACAGTAATGAAATAGTTACAAGATATAATAAGATGGACTATTGTTCTTTCTAACTAGTTATTTAATAATCATGGATAATTAGACTTACTTAAATCATTTAAAATATGTTGTTCATATTATTTTTTATTAATATGTAAGATGGTAAAAGAATTAATTTTATGAGTTCTTACTATTTCTCTTGTAATATATCTATTTTAAAGTGAAATAATTATTTCAGCTCTTTTGTATGATATTTTGATATTTATTTTTTATTATTAAAAAGCTGTAACATAATTTAAGGAAAAAAAAGATAAATAAAATAGTAATTTATTTTGTGACTTCTGTATAGTATTTACTTACTATTTGATCTTCCAAATAAAAGATCAAAAGAAATGCAATACTAATTTATATAAGTTCACATATTTATCTTGAAATTATGTTTAATAATAGCAAATTAAATTTTATTAAATAAAACTGATACTATTAATATATCTTATTTATTAATTTTATTTAAATTTTGTTAGTTACTTATAAATATATTATGATTTAATAATTTTTAATTTTGTGTTGTATTACTTTTAATCACTATTATATATATTAAATATTTAGGCTGTATGCAATTCTAGTATAAAAATAAGATAAAAGTCAATGTGACTATTTATATTAATCTTTCTCCAAATAATAATAAATTTGTGATAAAAAAAGATAATCTGCTTTTAACAATTATTAAATTTTAATCTATAAACACTATGGGAAAATTATATTCTGAATTTTACATAATTTATACAGTACTTATACAGAAGCTTATAGAGTTATATGCAATAATTATGAATATGTCAGAAACTTCATGGGATGTAAAAGAAATATAAATATTTATTTAAATATACTAAGAATGAATATGTAATGTGAACACAATTATACATAATGAATCAGAAAATATGATATATGTTAAAAACAAAATTTTTATTTGGAAATGCACATAGAAAATCAAAATAATGTAAATATATGCCAGTCTTATTATTAACAATTCACATCTCCTGATTTTTAATACTATTTTAATACTTAACTTATATTAGTTTATTATGTAATACTAAAAATAAATACTATATTATCAAATGAGCTAGCTTTGATCACGTAGTCTAATCGACTATTCAGCTCTAAATTATATATATATTTGTTATTTATTAATGTATAATCACAGAATTTATCAGTTATCATTAATTATTAATTATCAATCATCAATTCATCAAAACAAAATTATTTGATAGCATAATTAAATATATAAGTAATATAACATATTATTAGAAATGTAAATATTTCTAGCTCAAATCTATAACTTTCTTTTAATAAAGTTAAATAAGTTTCTAATATGCAATTACAAAAGTAAAAAACAAAATTGAAGAATACTATTCAATAATAATGGAATAATATACAGTAATAACTTGAATTTTTTACTAATCATAATCATGTTTTCATTATATATAAAAGTTTTTTAATTTTATTAATAAATATTAGCTCAAAAAGAAACTAGATTTCTTTATTTAATATATGTTTTTGCAATATTTTTGGAATTTAATTATATATAAAGTAAATTCATTTTTATTAATTGTTAATTAATTAAATTTATATATAATTAGAACAATTCTCTTAAAAAAACTGAAAAATATATGTAAATTAAAGAATTATAGTTTCATATTAAGCTAAAAAATTAATAATAAAATCAAAAACTTTTATATATAATGAAAAATATATATTTTATTCATTACAGTTAGCAAAACTTTCAAGGATTAAATTATCTTTGATTATTATATATCTATAAAATATTTTTCTATAAAATTACAGGATTTTTCTTCTATAAAATCTCTGTAATCTGTTATAAATTACAGATAATTGCAAATTTTTATATAATAAAAATATTTATAATAAATCATTATATTCTAATACTAATTTTTAATTTTTAGATTAAGAGAGATTTTGATTATTGAAAAATCTAGAAAATATCAAAAATATATAGCAACCTGTAATTTGTAATAGATTATAAAGATTTTACAAATGGCTTTGTAATTATTTATAAAAATTACTTTACAGATAGAAATTTAGATCAAAAATTCTCATAGAAATATATTAATTTAATAAGTATTTTGTTATAATATTATTATAATTATATCAAATATAATTATAATTTTTTTATAATTATATATATTGTAATTATTGTATTATTATAAATTATAATAAATATTATTTCTTTATAATTATATTCTTGTTATAATTACTGGATTTTTTGTCTTATATTTTTATAATTATAATGAGATAATATTGTAATTTATCTATTTTAAATTTTATTATATTATCATAATTTATATACTTTTGAAAATTTTGAATTTTTTTACTAGTTTTAAATTCTTTATTAAAAAAAAATATTATAATAAACATGAATTTAAAGATTAAACAAGATATTTATAATTAATTTAAAAAGTTCTTTATTTATCTTCTAATTAAGCAACTATAAATTGCTAGAAAATATCAAGAAACTTTTGAAATTCATATTTTTTCTTATAGAAAATTATAGGTTGTGTTTTTAACAGAATAACTCTCCAATTCAAAATGCTAGCCAAAATAATTAATCTTTTTGAATATCATGGGGTTAATTTCTGATTGATCTTCATACTTGTCAGATATCAAATCCAATTGAGCATCTGTAAACTATACTTAAGAGAAAGATGGAAAAGAAAGTAATTTATAATTAATAAAAATAATTTTCAACAACCAAATTTCAAGCAATAATACAAAAGGAATGGGTGGACTTGCGTGAAGATCTATTTTTCAGTTAGCAGAGAGTATAAAAAATTGTGTTTTGGCAGTGCTTGATCAGGATGAAAAAATTGACTGTTAAAATTTTGTAGATATTTAATAATTATATTTGGCAATGTGCATACAAAATTTGAGCATATGTAAACAATAAAAATAAACTTTTTTAGTAGTATTTATTAAATTACGATATTTATGACAACCACTATATACGATATTTCAACTGTTGTGACTTGATGGGCACATCTGAATCGGAAAGCTAATTGCTAATTTTACGCGTATCGGTATGATTTAATTACTATATATGGATATATATATATGCGCATTATGCGCATCAAATACTACGCATAATATTTTACTACGCGCGCATTTGCCCATCTCCCCGTTGTTAATGAAAATACTTACTTGGTATGGTTAATTTTTTTGAGCTTGGATTTAAATTTTCAACAGTATCATTCTCAATAACAAACTCTCGTGAGACATATGCTGTAAAATAAAACAAATAAATAATTACAATATAATTAATAAATTTCTACCATTTTGATATCTTTATCTATTAAGATATTTTGTATGCTGGAATTCGTTATATAAAGTATTCGATATTTCGAACATGCATTATATTAAAGAATTCGATAGATCGGATACCTAAATCCCACTCACCAGCTCCTGAATTTCGTTATATCAAGGTTCAACTGTAAATAATAATAGTGTTCGAAAAACAAACCTGTATTGAAAAAGGGGAATGAGGTGTTACACGGTGACATCATGTACATCATTGTCATTTAGACGGACAACTTTTGGGATGAGACACTTGAATCATATCCCAAACACAGATTATAATGCATTGTTACATTAACTGCATGCATGCTCCATACAAGAAAGGTCTTAAAAAAGCAACTTTATAATGACGTTAACATTTTGAATAAACCTGCGCCAAGAAAAACTTTTACAACTGAATTATCAGAATTTTCGTTAACTAAACATAGATTAAAATAATACATGTACATTTTATTGCCATATTCAATACAGAAAGCCCTTTAAAAGCATTTTAACAAGAACGTCAACATGACGGTGTTTGAATAAATTTGCTCCTAGAATATGTAAGAATCTTTACAAATGAATTATTGGAACTTCCGTTATCATACACAGATTATAATGCATTTATTGCATTGTTACATTAACTGCAAGCAAGTTTCAATACAGGAAGCCCTTTAAAAGTAATTTCTTAATATCAACAATCACGTTAACGCAGTAAATTGTAATAAAAGACATTGACTCCCTTGTACACACATACGTAACTATATAATGACAACGTTATTTCTCGTTTGTTTTCTATCATTTCAACCAATTCACAAATTTTATAAAATGTACTCAAAGATGGAATCAAATACTCATCATTGTAATGTATGTGACCATTGTCAAAAGAATAAATACTGCGATGAATGTTTAGTTCACAATACTCATGATTGTAGAACTTGTCCCAATTGTCAAGAAAATGGATACTGTGCTGGATGTTTCAAATATCATAAACAAATTTATAACGATAAATTGTCTAGCGGAGATAAAGACATCGATGAACTAATAAAGGAATGCAACAAAATTCATTACAAATATAAAAATATTTTCGAATGGATTCCATTTGAAAGATTTACCAACGTTGAATATCTTGCAGAAGGAGGTTTTGGGCCAATCTATAAAGCAACTTGGTTGGATGGACCATTAGTTTATAATGACTATGACCATCCCATATGGGATCATGAAGAAAATAAATGGAGACGAAGAGAAAAATGGAAAGTTGTGTTGAAATCAACACACAATTCGAAGAAAATTACTCCAGCGTTTATAGTCAAGGTAAAAATGAACTTTTTCTTAAGTGAAAGTCTTAACTGAAAGTTGCTTTTTTTCTAATACGATTAAATATTTCAAAAATTAGATTCAAACTGGGCTTAAATGCTATGATTACGGCAGTTTAATAACATATTATGGAATGACTAAAAATCCAGTCACAAACGAATACTTGATAGCAATGCATGCATTCTACATGCATAGTGATCTTGACAAATACATGTACATGTATAAAGTGAACTCAAATACTCAACATTGTGACGATGATAAGAACTGCGATGAGTGTTTAGTTCACAATACTCATGATTGTAGTAAATGTACTGATTGCCAAAAAGATCATTCCTGCTCTGGATGTTTCAAATATCACAAACTAATTTATAACGACAAATTGTCCAGCGGAGATAAAGATATCGACGAGCTAATAAAGGAATGCAACAAAATTAATTACGAACATAATCATATATTCGAATGGATTCCTTTTAAAAGATTTACTAACGTGGAACATCTCGTAAAAGGAGATTTTGGGTCAATTTATAAAGCAAACTGGTTGGACGGACCATTGACTCCACATGCTGAAAAATGGGATCATGAAGAAAACAAATTTAAACGAAGAGGAGAAAAAAAAGTTGTATTGAAATCATCACACAATTCAAAGCAAATTACCCTGGACGAGGTAAAAAAAAGACCATTTTCTAAAGTAGAGGTTGCTTTTGGTTTTCTAATAAATCAATTTTTCAAAAACAGATTCAGACTGCGCTTAAATGTTATGATTACGGCAGCTTGATAGCATATTATGGAATGACTAAAAATCCAGTCACAAACGAATACTTGATAGCAATGCATACATTCTATAGCAAATATAAAGTCCACTCAAATACTCATCATTGTGATGATTGTCAAGAAGATGAATACTCCGATGAGTGTTTAGTTCACAAAACTCATGATTGTAGTAAATGTACTAAATGCCAAGAAAATGAGACCTGCGGAAAGTGCTTTGAATATCACAAACGAATTTATAACTATGAATTGTCTAGCGGAGATAAAGATATCGACGATCTAATAAGAGGATGCAACAAAACTAATAAAATGGGATTGTTCGAATGGATTCCTTTTGAAAGATTTACCAATGTTAAATGCCTTGCAAAAAGAGGTTTTGGATCAATTTATAAAGCATCGTGGTTGGATGGCCCATTTTACAAATGGGATCATGAAGAAAATAAATTTAAACCACCTAATGAAGATAAACGCGAGGTTAAATTGAAATTACTTGATTCAAAGCAAATTATAGAAGGGGTAAAAACTTTACAATTTTTAATGTGTATGAACGATACTTTTTTTATTTTTTAATATGATTAAGCTATTCAACAATAGATTCGGCACCGTGATGGTTATTATGGAATAACTAACAATGCAATTACAAATGGATACTTCATAGTAATGGATTATAATGTTGATGACGACTATGATTACATTATTGGTTCCAACCACAAAGAGTTGACGGGGAAATACAGTCGAACCTCCGTAAAAGGACACAGTTGGGACATCTAAATTTTGTTCTAACTTAGAGGTGTTCTATTATAGAATTTTATAATTCTTATTAAATAATAATTTTATAAATAATCTATATTTATTAAGAACAATTCACATCTTAAAAATGCGTGAAGATTTAAATGTCTAAATCAATATACATGTAAAGCACGTGACATTAATTTTATGCAGAGGTCAAATCTAATATACATGTAGATGTGTATGCTTTACAAAATTATGTTTATAGAAATTTATTTGTTCTATAAAAAAGGTTCTTTGAAAGAGGTTATTTCTTTATGAAGCTCTTTTATGGAGGTCCAATTGAATTATTATATACATGTATTATCAATGTGGTGTGTACGAGGTTAATGACCATATGCCGAACAAAGTCATAGTAGAGATCTCGTATTAGGCATCTATAAAGGAGTACAACCTACGATACCAAATAAATTTTCCTGGATGATGCAAATTTATTATTGAAATATGTTCGGATTAATCCAGAAAGCAGATCACCTACTGAGAAACTGAGAGTATTGATCTATTCTAGCAATTTCAATTATTATTGGTGGAAACTGAATACTTTGCATTTTCAGTGCTTCAATTCTTTAGAATATTCTAAGATAAATGAAAAATTAAAGAGTGTCTTGAACTAGAGAGACAGAATTGAAAAAACTTGACAAGAGATGCAATTACAAAAAAGTAATGTGCAAATAAACAAAAACAAGAAATCCCACCAAAATACTATTTTACACCAGTCGAATTTTTACTTTAAAACTAACATTGATACAGGTTCGCACATCTATTTTTATATGCAATCAAATAAATGACGTTTCAGATTGATTTTAATATAATTTATATTTAGGTTTACAAGTGTTAGTTTGTATTTTCCAAAATGAGGGTAAATTTATCTTTAATTCATTGATTTATATTTCTTTAGTGATAAAAACAGATTTCAATGCCGAGTAGTTTTCAAGAGTAAATACAAATTTAGATATATACGTGATTTTATAACGAAAAAAAATCTCTTTTCAAACTTTTTGTCTAATTTCTCGTATATCATATAACGCACAGTAAAATATCAAATGCATTAAAATACTAAAAACCATTTACAAAATGATCTTAATAACTGCATCTGTAATTCCAAGTGATTTGTTGTAAAGAAAGGGAATAACATGGTAGATATTTTTAACCATTTGGTGCTGTCAATAAGATGTGCCCGAATTACAGTCCGCACAGAATGTAATGGCGGTGACATTGTCTAGCGAATTTTTCGCTGAACAGCACCAGCCAGAACGCGATCAATGCTATGCAATGAGTATACACTCTCAACCATTTTATGCCAGATAAATCCAACCGTGAGCGTATTAAGAGATTATAGCAAAAAGGTTGCCGCAACGCTACTGAAATTTCACAAAAAATTGTTGTTCCACTTCGCTTGTATCACCCTCTTTCACAAAAATGACCTATTTCCAGTTATCCGCCATTCTGGTCGCCATGGAAAATTTATCTATGATGTGCCGCCAAATTGGAAAATGATAAATGGAAATCACGAGCTGAAATGAAGACATGACTGAGGAGGTATATACAAACTTTATAGGTTTGGTTATATTTGTAGCTTGCCCAGACATGTTCCTTTTCTCACCGACAAAGCTAAAGAAACCGGTTCCAATGGGAAAAATATTTTAATTATAATTGGAAAAAGGTAGTATTTTCTGATGAAATTACCCTAAAATCATCTTAAAGTTGCTTGGCATGGGTTCGTTCTGAAAAAATGATCGCGTCAATAGTAAAACATCCATTGTGTGGAGTTGATTTGTACAGAATGTGTACATTTCCAAAAATATAAATCGTCATCTTTACAACACAAACTAGCACGCATCTTGTTATCGCTAGATTTCTAGCAAGATAACGATCCAGAACATGGAGCCAATGAAGACTGTGATGTTTTGAAGCCCATCTGCCGAATCGTGTTTTTTCTTAACTGTCATATAGTTTCGATCTCAATTCAATTGAACATATGGGTAATTCTGATTAATGGCGTAAAAAATGGATCAAAAGAGGTTTTTGTTGTGTTGGTAAAGGAGAAATACAGGAATCTTCTTAATAATGTTATTCTTAATATATTAGAAGTATGGGAAATCGCGTTCAAAGCGTGTTGACGCGAAAGGAAGTTCAAACGTATTTTTTTAGCGGTTAATAATTGTCCTTATGATTTTTTTATTTCTGTAACAATTGCAAATTGTTACCAATTTTAAATGTTTAATTGTTGCACATACATGTACAGTTGTGACGTTATTGTTCATTATTCTGGATATAACGATAGTTATGATTTCATGTTAGGAAAAATTAAGGAATTACGGGATGTACAGTATTGACTATTAAATTATAACTTATGTAATGCTATTTAGGTATAGAAACGATAACCATCAGTATAGGTTTCGTCAATTCGTCAAATTCCATTAATAAGGTCCAACAGGTTAAAAAATTTCGCATAATCAAATCGGGATGTCATAAATATTTTAACTTATGCATAATTAAGCGTGCAGCGCATTACATTATTATCATTGTTCTATATACATGTACATGTTCTGAATTTAATATATATATATATATATACATGTATTAAATTTAATGTCTATTCTCGAAAACATATTCTTCTCCGTTATTATTATATTGCGACATCAATTTATACGATTATTTGATTTTTATTCCATTCTATCGTTATATTAATATAAATCACAAATAAAAATTTTTGATTCATTTCTCAATTTTCGAATAAGCAGAGCAGATTTCAGGATGAATAAAAGAACTATGTAAATATATTAATTAATTGGAATACTCGAAAAGATTTGTTACATTAATCTCATATTATTTAGTCTATTACGTTCCCTGAGTTTATTGATTCTTTAATTATATTCACAATTTTTACTCAAATAATTAATGACTTAGTACTTGACAAATAATATAATTAATAACTACGAAAAAATGTTAAAAAATACACATGAAAATAAATATAATATATGAAGATGAGTGTAATTCTATATTATATAATCAACCTTTGCATGTGTATTCTATCTACACTCAAAAAATTTATATTGATGTTATTAATTCATAGGCTCTATAAATTTTATTGCACTCACAAATATAATGCACCTCAAAAATAAATTTACTATGTCTAATTCACGCAAAAAATTTGCAATAATTGTACTCATGAATTTCATGCGTTCATAATAAAAACTTCTCTAAAGAAAAATATAAAAGAAGCATTTTTGAAAAATATAAAAACGACAGCTGATAAATAGGAATAGGCTGTTATATAAGAGATATCAGATATGAATCGTCAAAATCAAGAAATATCGTCAGTGTCTGAAATTGTGCATAAATACATATTAAAATCAGTTTTATGTGAATAATTTCAAAAAATATATATACTAGTGATCTATAGTAGTAGTTCAGACCGAACAAGAATTTAAATATTTCCGCATCCATTAGCCCAAATCAAATGGCTTTGATACATAGAAAGACTAATAAAATGATATCAAGATTATTCTACTTGGATTATTGAATGCGTAAATTTGAAAGTTACTATTCGTACAGTATATAGCTTGGAGATCAACAGTTCAAACAGATTGAAATTTGATTCTATTTGGATACGTCTTGACTAAATGAATAAGAGAGAATGATATCAATTTGGATCACTATATGTGTAGATATTACATTTTTGTTAACTCCCAAATGTATCTTAAATTTGCATCTTTTTATGATATTAATGTTATTACTTAACATACTTCAACAACTGAAAATTTTGAAAAGTATGCCACGTGTTCACACTATGTACGTTGATTAGACACTGAGTAAAGTTTAGCAAGGATCTTTTTTATTAATATTTGAAACATTTAGTAATACAGTTGTTACTGTCTAATTGCATACTGCGTACTGTATAATTGCAATTTGAATATATGATTGATTTAGACTATAAAATTGAAATTTTTGGCCGCACCGATTGCAATTAGACAGTACCAATTGTACTACATGTATTAAGAAAGAAATAATGACAACGATATACATGTACTAATATTGGAACAAGATCTGCAATTGATTAACGAAATAACTCTATTTTGAAAAGAATCAAAAAGTCCAGAGTATAATACAAGAAATTAATATTCAACGATATGATTCTAAAAGTATGATTGATGTATTGTTGTTGGTGTTGTTGGCATTTTCATTTGGAATAGTAGTCATTTGTTCGTTGAAAATATTATTGGTTCCAATTAAGATGCTTTGCACCATGTTCGAATATTCTGGGAATGATTGATTTTGTTGTAAATTCTGTTGTTGGTTTTGGAATAAATTCTGTTGTTGTTTCGGAATAAATTTTGTTGTTGATTGACTTGTTGATGAATATTTTGTGGAGGGTTTTGATTCATAATTTTTGGAATTATGTCACCAGCAATGATCATATTTAAAGATATTTAGTAAAATATGAATCTTGAAATTGTAATTTGGAAGGTTATGGTTTCTTTTCATTACTCTTATCATCGAACTTATTTATATTCGAAGGCTGAAATATAAACATTATATTCTGATAATTTTTTATATTTGATAATTTATTTTATGGTGCAACCGGTTTACATTTAGTGAATAACCTTTCACCAAAACCCGGTATTCATTTGTTATCGATATTAGATAATAATTATATTTATGTTAGTACTTGTATATTCATTAACAAACAATGTATGGATGGATAATTGTTCATCTATTGTAAGAACAATGAAGAACAAGCAGTCGTTGTTTAAGGGTATATTCATCGAATCCATCTGTGTCGCATATTATACAATAAAAGCGAAGCAAATATGTAGGGACCAGTAAAAAATTCATTTATAAATCTTTTATCCGAGTTTCTCGAAGTTCTATTAAAGTTTTTTCGAAAATATCGAAGAAAGAAACGACGTGTTCATTTGTGAAATACATGTAATTGACTTTTACAACTAAATGGTTACAATGCATATTGCGCGCTTTCAATCTCGGTTTTGTCGAATAATATTATGTGGCTGAAAATTCATTAAATTTTTCTTTATGTGAAAAAAGGATCAATAGAATTGGTGGTTTCCCGTTTTTTTGGAAAATTAACACATAATATGTTGACTCGATTTGTTTATTAGCTATTTTGAATTCTATTATCATTATGTGCGCGTGAAAATGCGCGAACGCCAACTTTATTTTGCTATAAAAAGAAATCTTTAATTAATTTGATGACATGTATTTAGAATACAAAAGAGTGCATTTCTTTTTATATCGATAAATCAACAGCAGAGCAGAACGTTTGTAATTGATTAAAAATTCTAATTCGGATTTTAAATAAAACTTTGAAAAATCACTTGATCTAAATTTCAAAATTCTCGTATAAACCGCAAATCCGGCAAAGCTTCCTTAATTTCTTTACTAAAAATACTGGTGAATCTTAGATAAAAATCAAGATTTGCAAGAATAAAGATTATTTTTATTTTTATAGTTCGAATTTAATGACAATAGCCTTTCTCAATATGAAACAATACGGTCATGCAATTAAAATGATATACAACCTCGGGAACAGCAAAGAGTTTGACTTTAAAGAGATTGTGACTGTACTGGAGGTCAAATCTCTATACTTTATATCTGAGACTGAAAATGGTATGATTGTTATATAAGGGTGAATATATGGAGATGGTTGTAATGTTGCGCATTGTTTCGAATTAGTGAATTTAGAGGGCGAGTACAGCAAGGTAAGAGTGAGAGCAAGACTAAATGATTTACAATTAAGGGTTTCTTTATTGTTCTAAAAGTCTCCCATGGTGATTTGTACGCAAATCAACCTTTTACAAATGTTACAGTGTCCGTCAAAAGTGTTCCCCCATCCTAGATCAACGATAAACGAAAAATCTTTTTTTTATTTAAAAGCTCTCATTTCATACAACAAGGTTAGCACATGATATAATCGTCCTCGGCCTCAATTAAAGCTTCTACATGCTTTCTTACACTTGAGGCTAATTGGTCCGCATATTCTTTAGGTAAACGACTCCATTCTTTTTGCAATTCTCCCTTCAAACCCTTAACAGTTCTAATTTTTTTTTGTCAGATCATTTTTCATGCATCCCCAGACATTTTCAAACTGGTTTTGATCAGGAGACATCGACAGCCACGGGAGAACGTTTATACCCATTTCCTTCTTTCACGTCTTTGCGATTTTGAACAATGCTTGAGATCATTGTTTTCTTGAAGGATCCATTGATCATTTTCCTGATTAAAAAGTTCATTAGCAGATGGCAGAAGACCTATTTATATATGTTTAGCAGGAGATTAACATTGAGATTTGTCATGAAGCAAACCAGCTTGTCAAATCCTGCAGACGAAAAACACCCCATACATGGACCTTCAGTGAATGCTTCACAGAATGGCTTATCTTTCTCCTTCCAGGAAACCGCTAAGCCCATTTTATGTGTTGATTTAGACGAAAGTGCTTTTATCTGAAAAATCACTATGCTACCGTCAAAGTTCCTATGTTTTTTCGCCCATTCCAGCTGTTTTTGCCGATGTTTCTCTGTGAGAAGAGGTTTTGAAAGCTTGCTCATGTATCTGTCTTTCTCTTCATGAAGATGACGTTGCACAGTATGTAAGTTAACATCAATGTTCTGCTCAATCATTTCCTATTGAATTTCTGAAGCTGTTATATTGATTTTTTTGCAAGTTCCACTATCCGCGTTGGATGATCACTCTTTGTTGGCCTGTCTCTGGTTTGTCACTTAAAGCTTGGTCTTCTCCCCACCTTTTGACCCAATAGCAGACTGCTTTTTCATCACAGCGAACTGCTTTAGCTGTCTCATCTATTTACAGCTCGGGACCTTTTGGGTGAGTGCGTAAAAAGACAATTTCATATCGTTGACTTAAATTTAAAGGCATTTTTTTAGGTCATTTTTCGGGTATAATGGAGCTTTTGTTTTTTATTAATGTATAACCCCTAAAAATACACGTGTGACCTACATTTGAGCTATACTACATGCATATGAAATTATAATGTCATGCATTTGACTGATTGGAAATTAAGGGGGATACTTTTGACGGGCACTGTATAACTAGTTTCAATGTGCGTCAATAAGTTTCTGATAATCAACAACAAGAAGAGTCTACACTAAATAACAGTCTCAGAAAGTTTTCTAATTAAATAACGCGTCTACTAAAGTTACTTCGAAAGCAACAATTCAGACAGTTTCAGCTAACCAAAAACTACAGCAAACAAAATCAAAGGTTGGACTTAGTTTCTATCAACAAAAACAATTTCGAATTATGAATCATTTAGAATGAAAATCATTCACCATTTGAATTCAAGGTTTGAAGATAATCAAATAAAAATATACAGATTATTCATAAGTAAAGAAATTATCAAATATAAATATTTTTATCTATTTGAAGTATAACGTTCAAAGGGCTAACGTCCTATCTTTTTATACAAATAGACTATTACTAATTTTCTATCTATTTTATTCTTCTCTATGTTAAATTTATAGTTTCTGAACAATAGGATTAAAGACTAAAAGGAGTATCAGGGAAAAAAAGGACATGAATTTCAAGAGATATCAATTTAGAATACTAAACACTATCAAAAGTTTATATTTTTTATGAAATTAATTGAACCTCGATAATCACAATAAACAAAATTATAAAGCATAGCTAAACTTAGGTGTTGGATGTTAGTCCAAAAATTATGATAATATTTGTGTTGTGTAATTACAGAAGAAATTATGACTCACAAATCTCAATGTCACTATAGTAATGATATTGATATCGATATCAGATGTTTAATTATTGATCATAAATTATTTAATTATTACAGTTATAGTAGTTTAAATACAGGAACAATCTTCTCGAATGTTAAATTAATATTAACTATTACATTCATTAATTGTTATCATAATATTCACATTTAAAGAATTTTCAAGGGAAAAATTAAGGAATTACGTAACAGTATATGTTGCTTGTATTTTATGTCAAGTTTATATCTTCATACTAACTAAATAAATGTACTGTGCAAACTAGTGTTTTTAAAGGTGTATTCTAAATCTGAAAAATTTTCTTGAAATAATATAAGCATAAGGCTAATTATTTATTAATTCAATTTTTTATTAGATTCTGTATCTCAGTATTAACGATTTATTTGCATTATAGAATCATAAGAGTGTTTGAGAGAATATACAGTGGTCATCATAAATATTTGGAATTTTTAAATTTGTATATATATTATATGATAAAGAATGAATAGAATTTTGTAAAATTTTTCAAATATATGTTTT